>VYXB01007285.1:66682-98037 GCA_013397135.1 Pachyramphus minor | reverse complement strand
CTGGAGCAGATCCAGAGAAGAGCAACAGAGAAGAGCAGCCAGAGAAGGCTGGTGAAAGGGCTCGAGTACAAGTCCTATGAGAAGAAGCTGAGGGAGCTGGAGTTGTTTTGCCTGGAGAAGAGGAGGCTCAGGGGAGACCTCATCACTCTCTGCAACTACCTGAAATGAGGTTGTAGCCAGGTGGGAGTTGGTCTCTTCTCCCAGGCAATCAGCAGTAGGAAAAGAGGCCATGGTCTTAAGTTCTGCCAGGGGAGATTTAGGTTAGATGTCAGGACAAAATTTTTCACAGAGAGGGTAATCAGGCATTGGAATGGGCTGCCTAGGAAGGTGGTGGATTGTCTGTCCCTAAAGGTTTTTAAGATGAGACTGGATGTGGCACTTAGTGCCACGGTCTAGGAACCACAACAGTCTTGAATCAAGGGTTGGACTTTTCCAACCCGGTTGATTCTATGATTCTGAACCAAAAGTCTCCTGATTTTTTGAGTGATTTTTGAGTAAGCTGATGCTGACTGTTGAGTGGCCATATTAAAAATGGATAATAAGAGTTTGATCTAAATCTGTTTCCTGAAGAAAAGATGTATTTCCTTTCTGTCTTGTTTTGTGAATAAAGTCCAATTTGCCTACAGTTTCTGAGCAGCCATGTCAATCTGTTTGATGTTACTTTTACTGGTATATAATAGCTGGAAAATGTACTCCTCCCACAAGTTTCTGTAGAGATCCTATTCTTCTTCCAAAGTATTTTAGTTCTTTGCTTCTGTGTTGTTGTAGAATTACCAGTTAACTTTTTGTGGAAGATGAAGTCTATCACTGAAAAACGATCAGCTTGATGCTGAGAAGTGAAATCCAGAAAAGCCTTTTAGAATATTTACTTTTATAGAGAGAGGTTGATTCTGAGTTTTAATAAAGAAATACAATTTTACTTCTAAGAACTTTCATATTTATGCATGTTTCAGATGCATGAATAAAGGATATTAATTTGATAAAATATCTTTATATACTGCAAGGATCAAAAATTGATGTCGACTCATTTTTGTTCTGTTTCAAAAGAAACACTGAAACATTGTTCACATATAAATCAGAAATTTCAGCACAGTCATTTTCTACCCATTCTCCTCCTCCACCAACCCTGCAGTGTTGGCACTGCCTTAAGTTCATAGATAATAAATAGTGTGTTCAGAGATTAAATATTAATATGACTTCTTATTTATATTCCTCTTTTCACCATTGTACAGTGTCAGAATATGAGATTCACCTCTTTTATGGATTTTCATAGTTTCAGAGAAGGACTGAGATTAAGACAGCTAAAGAACAAACATTAATAACAATTAATTAAAAATTAATAGATAACATCCAGTCTCTAATAGCCATCCCAGCTTTCAGATGACATCATGCTATGTAGCATGAGATTCATTATTTTTGTCCAAAAACCAGTAGTCCAAAGTAAGAAAGAATGGACTAACAGAGTAGCATAGCACAGTACAGCACTGCGTTGCTTAGCATTGAATGGAACAGGAGTTTTCTCCTAGTAATTTTCAGTTGCTGTTTCACTTTGTCTCTTGTTTCTCAGGCTAACTACGAAAAGATTGAGTTCTGAGTTTACTAATACCAAATTCCTTATTATCAATTCCTAACAGCTTCTGGAAAATAAAAGTGCAAAGAGGACTTTCATCTATTACACTAGATAAAATCATTCCTCTCAGTAATTAACAGCAGATACACCTGCAGCAATTGTTTGATGGGCATCCTGGAGCAAAAAAGACTAATGTTTTATTTTCCACCTAAAGATTATTTTTTCTGCTAGAACTTAGAATATCTGTGTTTAGAATTGTTATTTCAAAAACCAATGTTACTGTAACAAGCAGCAGTGCTGCTTTGATGTCAACAGCAATTGTTTCTTTCTGTCAGAGGCAAAATAAATTAAATGCTTCTGTAATGAAATAAATGGACACCACTCCAGTTATAATAATCCCTAATGACAAGTTTGTTGACGTGGAAAAAGTCTGATTTCAAACCACTTTCAAGTAAATAAGAAAATAGAAAGTGTCCAAAGGAAGGCAGCAAAGATGTTAAAAGGCCTTAAGGGGCCTTTAGTCATATGAGAAGCATCTGAGGTCACTTGGTCTGTTCAGCTTGGAGAAGAGGAGAGCAAGGGGAGACCTTGTTGCAGTTACAACTTCCTCAGAAGATGAAGAGGAGGGACAGGCACTGGTCTCTTCTCTGTGGTGAGCAGTGACAGAACCTGAGGGAATCACTTCTCTGTGGTGAAGGGGAGGTTTAAGCTGGATATTAGAAAAAGATTCTTCACCCAGAGAGTGGTTGGGCATGGGAACAGGCTCCCCGGGGAAGTGGTCACAGCACCAAGCCTGGCAGAGTTCAAGAAGCATTTGGGCGATACTCTCAGGCACATGGTGTGACTCTTGGGGATGATCCTGTGCAGGCCAGGATTTGGACTTGATGATCAGTGTCCCTTCCACCTCGGCATATTCTGTGATTCTGGATTAGTTGAAAATGTACTGGTTAGAACAATATCCTCATTGTTACACGAACTGCAATTGTTTTTCTTTTGTAAAATGAAGAGGTTTGAGTCTTGCAGACTGTGTTTCCATTATGACCTTTTCCCAACTTGGTTCTAAAAGACACCATTCAGAGAGAAACTGTTTGGTTCATATTCCATTTCCTCAGAGATCGTGCCTATGAAACTTTCCATATGAAACACAGAAATTAGCACCCATTTTTCGTGATGGGAATCTTGCCAAACATTGTTGGATTTTTTTTCCTAGAAGGAATGTTTTTTGTCCTTTACGGAATAACAGAATCACAGAATATGCCGAGGTGGAAGGGACCCATAAGGATCATTGAGTCCAACCGTTAGCCCTGCACAAAACTAGATTATCACAGAAAAACAAAATAGATAAGGTTAAAAGGACCCACAGTGGGTCATCTGGTCCAACCTCCCTGATCAAATACGATCATCCTAGAGCACATGGCACAGGATTGCATCAAGATGGTTCTTGAATGTCTCCAGTGAGGGGGACTCAGACTCTCTGGGCAATCTGTTCCAGTGCACAGTCATGCACACAATAAAGAAATTCTTCCTCATGTTCAGGTGGAACTTCTTGTGCATCCATTTCTGCCCATTTGCCCATTTTCTGGATGGATTAAGCAGCAGAACAAGGTTTGAACGAGGGATTGTCTTGCCCAACATTTGTCATCAACAAATCACTTTTTTTTTCTTTTTTAAACACTGGGCATTGACTACCTACTACGTACTGAACTGTGACCTAGGTGAGTCTAAATGTATTCAGTTGATTTACATGCTCGAGTTACAAATGTATTTGTCTGTGGAGCGGATTAAGATCCCTCAGAGAGAAATGAGATGAGTAAGTGTGGTGTTTCAACTATTTCACTAAACAGTACAGCAAGTGAACACAGAGGAAATCCTTTGCTGGAGGTTAAGCACTCCAGAAGGTTTGTGAACATTGCAAGCTCACATAGCCTGGTGTGAACCTTGTATAGAGCTGGCACATGGTCATATATGTGCCTTTACTGAATGTTAGTTTTTTATCTATATTTAAGATGATTATAAAAAAGCATTTTGGCAGCAAACAACAGTCTGTAATCTTTAATTTGGTAACACGGGATTTTATCATAAATTTTATCAGCATAATCTGAATTTATTGAAAGATTTCTGTCTCTCTCTGCCTATTGTATAATTTTTAAGGCTTGTTCACAAAAATATTTATGATCCTTACAATTTAAATATGTTTAGAGTTTTCCTTTTTAAAAGCATTATAATGATATTTTTTTCACACACATAAAACAAAAGAACAAAGAAATAGAGACTTGAAAGTTTATAGGCATATATGAGTCCAAAGCACTAAGCATTTCAAGAAGAATTTCTTCTTGGGAGTCACATAAAATCCTTCTAAGCCTCATTGGGTTCATACCTGTATCATTAACTGCTTATATACCTTTAATGTGTATTAGGGGTAAAATATTTAGGTACACCTAAAAAAGTCAGTGAGATGCAGTTTATATTTTAGAATCTAATTAAAGATAAAATATAGTCCTAAATGAAGTAAAGAAGATTACATGAGAACTGTGCAAAATTTCCCAGATGAAGAATATCTATGTAAATGCTTTTGATGGTTTTTTCTTTCCCCAAATGTGATTTTAAAAATGTGTAAGATTAACAGTAAAAGAAGATACACAGAAAACACTCATAATTTATTATGTAATACTAGGGCCTTGCTATATCTACACTTTATAGCATCAGAGTATCACACTAAGAGTTCTAGGATGGATGGGCAAGCCAAGAAAAGTTCATGTAAGAAAGAGGAAATTATAGATGAAAAAAAAATAATGTTAGCTTGTGGTTTAGCAGATTTTGGTAGAATCTAAAATCTACTGGATGTAGTGAATAGATGATATTGTTCATTGCCTGCAGTTCCACTGATCAGTGGAAACGTAGGGAGAAGCCAACCTATGCTTTTGTATTGAACCCATCAAGCTCTATTTTCCAGAAAAGACAGTTACATAGTCTATACCCGTAGAACTCGTAGCGTTACAGGCACCCTTGATATGTCAAATCATAAGAGATTACAACAGAACTGCGTCTACCACTGCAGTATTCACACTGCTGCTGTCTTTGGCAGCAAACAATAATTTGTGCAACACTTTTAATTTGTATAACACTTTTAAAAGTAATAAATTTTTTAATCTCTTTTGTGATATCATGGTGTTGCAAGAACACAATTTTGGATTTGAAGCACTTCATTATTTTGACACGCACATATCTTGTGTCTTCACCCTTTATGGATGTTATATAACTTCTCACAATTCCAATTATTTTAAAGACTAATTTCAAGTTATCTCAAATTAAGGTGCTTTTAATATTCTTGCATTGTAAAAAATTTAAAAATTATTGTTTTAATACAATTTTATTAAAGTCATTGTAAATTACCTGTAAATGATTCTGTTAGAAAATGTTTTGATGTGTCACCAACAGAAGATTAAAATTTCAGTGTCAGAAAATGTATTTAATATTGGTCTCACAACCCTATATGGCACTATTTTAAAAGAAAAAAGTGCATAATTCTCCCCTAAAATCCTGCTTTGATGCATTTGCATCTGTTTTCAAGATACCAGATGTTATTGACAAAAAGTTAATATTCACCCATGTTGTATATGTAACAGTATTTCTTCTGAATTTGAGTAATTTGCTGAAGATCAATAAATTGAAAGTAAACTTTATTCAACCTCCTGTCATCTCTGATCTCTGCCTTTCCTTGTAGCAGACAGACATATCCTGTTACTGGAGAACTTTCCATGCCAGCTTCCTAATGAAGTTTTCAGTTCCATCACAAATCTTGTCAGAAGCCGTAATTTTTCATCCGTTTTTTCTAAGGAGCTAGTCATCACTGCAATTTATCACTCAAATACTAAACATAGAAAAATATTCCTGTGGCTCATGATTTCCCTTCCCTGCCCCCCAATAAAATGAATGCTGGTAGCATAAGAAGTTCATGTTTCAAAGGAAGTCATCTTTGGACGACAGGGATAGAGACTAGGTGATCTTCTGAGCTGACTTTGAGTCCTGGAATCTGTAACTCTGTGATCTCTAACTGAAATAGGAAATAGCCTAAAGAAGGTTATCTGGTCGACACCCCAACAAAACCACAGTCTTTATAACTGTTGAAGGGCATATATTAAAATATTAGGAAAAGCTTTTTTAGTAATTTTTTAATTTTTCTTATCTCTTTGGATAAGAATTTCACATGAAAATTTCAAATATAAAATTTATATCTATAGTGACACTGAAGGAGGTATCATAACTTTGTCATCTTAATTGAGTGCTTTTTTCAGCTTATAGATCTTTTTCTCAAAAGTTGATATGAAATGGGACCAAAAAGTCAGGACGATTGAACCAAAGGAAAGAAATATGAGGAATGAATAGAGGAAGGCACAAAAAGAGAAGAGGAGAGTAGTTAAATCGATGTACCTTATTTTAAAGTGTAAATGTCATAGAGTATAATTAAGTTTTAGTGTTCTGCCTCATGCTAGGGATCCTTTTCAGTTATCCCTTACAGGCTTCCTGCAGGTATCAAATGGGATCTGAAATGAAAATTTCTAGTTTTATACTTTTTCATGATGTTGAAATACTGTTGGTAAGAGATCATAAGAGAGGAAAGAACCTGAAAAAATTAGTGGTAATACTACTGATAAGGTCAGATATTAAATGAAAAGTTCAGAAAACCCTGTGGTATTATGCAAATTAATTGAGAAATTACTGAAAAGAATAGTTCTCATGCAGTTACGTGCTAATGAGAGGGGAAAGAAGCGATAAGTAGGTTGAGGGATTTGGACCATAAAATATATCTTTATAGCAAGCCTATCAAAAGCAAATTCACATGACAAAAGGTTCAAGTTCTTTATGACCAACAGTCTGATTTCAATTGTCTTGCAGAAAACTAGTGATGCATAGTAGGCTCAGGAAATTCACGTCTTCAATATATTCACATTAGTGCAGTGAACATCTCGTTATAACACCTCAGACAATCTTATTAGTGATGGTTCCTCAGTAAAGAAACATTACATCAACTGATGTGTAGGTTAAATAGCATTCTCTACACTTGTTAGCATCACAGAAACAAAAGAGATTGAAATGTGTAACTTGTTAATGCCACCACAGTACTGCGTGTTTGTATTTAAAATCACTATTTTCTTTTACATCATACTGTAGGTGACATATTTTTGGCAGTTAAACTTGACAATGTGGTAGATATCCTTGTAAATGAAGAATGCAAAAAAGATTTTTTTTAAACTTTTCTAAAAATGATTGTTTAATCTTTATTAATATTGTGGAATTACTTTTCATAAAAGCTGTTCCTTTTTAGCTCAGTTTCCTGTATTACAGGGAAATGACACGTAGGTGAAAGCAAAACAAAGCAAACTAGCTTTCTTCTGTGATCTTCTATTCTCAAAAACAAAATAAACCAACCAAAAAGTACACCTCGCCCAAACAAAAAGCCCCCACCTCCCAAACTGTCAACAGCCTAGAAAAGGTTGGATTATTATTGCATATAGCAGTACTTATATGTGCATAGTGCATATATATCCCCAAGGACTCAAAATATATTTAGTGAGATTTTATTCTCATGCAACAGTAAGAATGACTGAAAAATACAAGGGTTGCTGCAGTACTCATAGTTACTCTTAGATAACTCACATTTATGCAAAGCTTTTAGTAACTTCTGTAACATCTCAAAAACTCTTTTTGGTTGATCTAAAAAGCTGATCTTATCAAGCTAAGTTGAGAGATATGACATCCTAACATTTATGAAGATAACATCAAAATTGAGAGAACAATTTTGACAGAGAATGTGGAGGTGATTGTTTTACAATAGTATTTCTTCCTGTTTCAATTCACAGTATGTATGTCTTAAGGGACTATGTATTAAAATTAGGTGAAGCAAGGCCATTTCCCTTTTGTGTAGGATTTTACATGTAGAGACATGTATTTGAAAATTACCTTTTTCAAACTGTTTAGTACCACATGGCCTTTCTCTTGTTTTTTTCTAGTGGCATGATTGAGATCCTCCTGTAGCCTTTTTTTTTTTAAATGAAACTAAATTCCTTTTTAACTTGAACCTTTTATTTTTAATTTTTTGAAGCTTTTCTGTTTCTTTTCATTACCTTGTTACCTGTTTTAATGGAATGCTTAAGAAATTAGTATTCTGGAGATTCTATTCAATTGCATTTGTTTTAAATGTAATTTAATTAAATGCATTTAAAATTATAGTTTTGAATCTGCCTTATTTCTTAAGGAAAAAAAAAACAACTTAAAGAAGTATGAAAATAATGAAAAACAAATTAATGTTTTTCTTTAAACCTGTAAGTTTTATGGTTCTTCAAACAAGTCTTAATGTCTGTCTAAAGGATTTTAATTTACGTCAAATGTAATGAGGTTTTCTTGACAGACCCATATATTCCAAATGGTTTCAGAAAGCATAAACATATACAAGATGATAAATTCATATCAGGGTTTTTTCCTATATTGCCTGTAACTAGTTTTCTTGAAACATTTGATTAGCATCCACAAGTCTGCATTTTAGACTCATGCACCAGAGAGAATATATTTGTATTCAATGTCTCCTTTCTTGCATCACCTTGTGTTTATTCAAAAACTTTTTATCAAAAGTTTCAATTATAAGGAAGTCTATGCAGTGATATTCACAGAAACGCTGTTAGAAATCAGAAAAGTAATAACTTTTTGAGAGTTTTTGAGAGTCCATACATCTGACTTGTAGATTGCTTAGGAAAGTACCTACAGTCCTTAAATGAATGTGTAAAATCAAAAAGTGTAGGTTTCTGAATTTTGCTTCAATTACTCTTAGGTCTGAATTAGGTAATTTTTAGCTTAGAAAAAAATAGTAGACCTTTCATTTTCCTGACAGAGGCAATAAGATACCATTTCCTTTACCGTTTTATGTGTCTGATTTTCCTTTGTGACTATTTACTTCCAGAAAGCCTGATTCTTTAACATTTCTGATTAAGAGAATTTCCTAGAAATTATTCTTCCCCCGTTGTAATACATTGATTACATTGCCCATATAAAAATGAAAGAATATTGCATAAATGTCAGAAAATTATTGGTTATGGAGCCATTCAGAGATGAAAAAACTGTGTTGAATATGTTTATTTGTGAAGCCTGTTATGACTTTACTGAATCTCAATAGAAATTCAAATGGCATGAGAAAGAAACAAGGTG
Organism: Pachyramphus minor; assembly: GCA_013397135.1. NCBI lineage: Eukaryota > Metazoa > Chordata > Aves > Passeriformes > Tyrannidae > Pachyramphus > Pachyramphus minor. The sequence continues at coordinate 89,267 of VYXB01007285.1, read as the reverse complement.
ATAGCATTTTCAGCCCTGAAAGCAGTGAAGCAAATCATTCATCCACTGTGGGACAACTATTTGTGAAATATATAATTGATTATTTAAAAGAAAACCTATATCATAATATCAATACAAGAAGGAAGGAAAAAGCAAGGACCTTTGAAAAAAGGGTGAGAAAATGAAGCATCTTCAACACATAAAAGAAAAGAAAAAGAAAGAATGGGGGAAACGATACCAGAAAAAGGGAAAGGAGCCCTAAGACCCTGAGATGAGAAAGCATGAAGTTCTTATGTTCTCCCTGAATTATCTCTGCCATTATCCTAAAAGCATATATTACAGAATCACATAGCCACACATTGCAGAAATAAAAAGTCATGCTTTTAGAAATATTTTCCATAGGTGAATGTAATGATTATTATACAATATTATAATAACATTGTCCCTTACGGCAGTCAACAAGAAGAAAAAGCACTTTTGTTTGTGAATGTATCTCTTTGGATTTATTAAGAACCTGCACAAAAAACAAAAATCAACCAAACAAAAAACAAAACAACCAAGCACTAAATAAATGAAATGTTAAGGAACTATGGTCATTCAATACACTATAACTCAAATCAGAGCAGTTCTATATCCTGATTATCTTGATAATTCTGTCTTTTTTTTTTGTAATTCTTTGCATTTGTCCTTTGCAGAGGTCCCAGCGAAGTATTTCACTTTTTTTTGTAATTTTCATATTTCACCATATAACTTGTGTATTTGTGGTACTTTTCTGGAAGTTATCTGTCACCTCATAGTTGAATACCCAGAAAGCACTTACCTAAGTATTCCACCTGAGTAATTTCCAGCTCATTAATGTAATTACTAACCAACAATTCTCACTATTATGGAATTTTTTTTTATGTAATATTTTTTTGGGGGATACTAAAAGCACACTAAAATACACCAAAGGAAAAGGTTTTCCTTTAATAAAGGTTTTCCTTTAATACAAATGTCTGCAAATGAGAGGAAAGGAGTGAAATATATACAGGCAGAAAAAAGTGTGGGGCAAATTATAAACATGAATGACCACAGTCAGCAGTGAATTCCTCTGTTCTGTCAGCATCTCTTGAGAATATAATTCTGAAATTGCTGCTTTTAGGAATGACTCCTGTTGGACAGAGCAAGAGAGAAACGAGGCTGCACTGTGACGGGAGGAATCATGTACAGGCACTGTTTGAGATATCAGTTAGTGCAGTTCTGTTGTTTTTAGTCTAAATTGGCATTGTTGCAGAAAGACATCTATTAAGTTCCCCTTTCTTTTTTAAAGCACTGTAAATCTTTTGGTATCCTGACTGGCTTAGGTATGGTTTTCTTAATTTTTACGTCTCATTTTACTACATTTCCCTGAATAAATGGCTCAAGTACAGCTCCATCTCTCTCTACTCGAGTGTCTGTAAATGTTACACTGCTCTCAAAACAAAACCAAAACTCAGGAAACGTACAAATCTTGACTCTTCATTGAAACCAAAGCAAAATAAACCAAAAAGTACTGTATTCTTCTAAAGAGGTATACCCAGGAAATATGAGCCTGATAAAAAATATGTATTTTCTAATTATTTTTCCCCTCAAATTCATCAAAGTTTGAAGAAAATGAAAAAAGTGGTTCTGCTACGAAATAGAGAATGCAGAATTTCAAGAACTGTTTCTTCTTCTGAAAAAAAGAAATTATTTGCAGCATTACTAGTGCAATTAGCTTCAGTTCCATTTATAAATGACTGAAGTAACTGCATGTATGGCCTTCAGTACTATGTAAATGTGCTGCAGTAGAAGAATTATAAAAAGGGAAAATGATGGGTTTTTTTCTTAATCTATAACATTAAGCTTTTTCTATCTTCATATTCACTATTTTTCTCCTGTGGTTTTATTTCTATGTATGAAGGTAAACACAACCTTTTAATATCAGCAATGTGAAGAAATTACATGTCTACACTTTATGGTAATATAGATATAATCAATTGCATGACAGTAATTATTTTACATGTGTATTTCAGTAGTTTACAAAGTAATTACTCTGAATTTTAAATAGTAATTGAAATACATTAAAATTTATCTTCAAATAAAAGTATTGAAAAACACAGGAAAGTTGTTAAAATGTAATTTAAATAGTATAATACAGTAATCATTGCTTCTGATCTAATATTTTTTTATCATTTGAGTGTATATAATGTTGCTTTTTCAACTACATGTAATGATCAAAATGTAATGATTGACTCTAGAAAATAAATGACCTTCACAAAAAAATTTCTGTAGGACAGATATTCTTCCTATTTACATATACAAGACACAAAAATGAGATTTTTAAAAATCTTTAAATATATTTACTTCATATTTGAACTATTTAAAAATAAGTAGCATTTGTAATAAATTTATTTTTATTAAACTGAAGAAATAAACTGTAAGAAAAAAATTGAAATTTAAATATATATATGTAAATAAGGAGACAAAATACTATTGTGTTTCTTATATAGACCTTAGTATATAATGTATTTATATTGGATTGTTATAAAAATAATAAAATATAAAAATACTTATTCAGAGTAGTTTTATTACTTGAATATTATACAAAATATAAATATGTGTTAGTTCCTCTTGGCTATATGTATTTTAGACTAAGATTTGCTTAATCCAAGAAGTTGCATGATAAAGGCACAAAAAAGAGGTGCTATCTGTTCCTTTTTTCCTAGTTTTTCACTTATTTCCATAGATTATTATTGCATGTTATTTTAATTATTATATGAAGCACGGAGATTTTTATGTATTTATACAAAAAACCATATATTGTGAGTTTGGAGTGAACTATTGTGTGAAACTCCAAAAGAGGACAGCTGAAAAGGCCCAGCACATTACAAAAATTGCAAACTTAGTTTTCCATTAACATTTTCTATTTGGCATCTTAAAAAGAGTGGAAGTTGATTTCAGCAGAACATCCTGTGGGGAAATTAGTTCATTTTGCTAAAGTATCTTAATAATTACAGTGACATCAAGGTTAATTGCTTAATCTGTATTGCCATAGTGCAGTCCTGTAGAAATCCCAGCACAATCTGTTCTATAATTAGTGCCAGAATATCCATATATAGAACAAGCTGTAATCTAAATAAATAAATAAAAGAGTCGATATGATTAATAAATAAGATTTACCAAAGTGTGTTTGTGTGTGCATATATTTATATATATATATAAAGAGAGAGGCTAGATTTCAGAAAACAGAGCTCTTACAAAGTATATTGGACCCTTGAGGAACTATAAACAGCAGAGGTAGAAAATAACTTTAAGCAAGATGTTTTATCTCCTTATTCTTTTTCCAGGTCCAGAATGTAACTGCTAGCCAACACCATCAGATTTACATCAGGTCCCACATGCTTTGGTTGTCCCATGTCAGAAACTAGGTGGTCAGAGTTTAAAAAGTAGTTGTGAAGATTCTTCTACTTCACCTTTTGGGTTCATTTCAATAACATTTCCTGTTGCTGAGCTTACAGATTTATATTGCTTTGGCACACTTCATTAGCTCATGATGCCATGTGGTTTTATTGACTGTTCGAATTCTGAAGATGTGCCATTCAGAGGGACAATGTGGTGCCCCTGATAACTCAGGATGACATGATGGTTCCCTTCCTGCTCTCTTCTCATTTTTGGAAACTGTGAGACCATTTGCACATTACTCCTTCATATTAGTCATTAGTTCTTGCTGAATGCTTATTACATCTGAGGCACAAGCTGTGAGTTACTCTGTGTTAGCTAATATAATTTTCAAAGAACCAGTGTCTGCAGCCTGAAACCAGCAAGTGGATCTTTAATAGTGAGCTGTATCATTGATCTTATTTTTCAAAAGGGTTATAAGGAGAAGTTTCAAGGCATTTACTAAATTTATAGCCACATACAAAGGAGAATGCTGCTTTTAATTACCGTTAAAGAAAAAGAAAATTCTACAGATTATATCTCTCCCATTTTTACCGGAATTGGGGTAAGTAAATCACAGCCAACACTAATCTGAAAAATATGGCAATGAAACAAAACATCTTCTATCATCTTTTATTGTGTTTTGTACAGCAGAACTGAAACATAGATCCTATATCTCTGAAAACATACACTTTTTACATATCTTAAGGTACACATTCCATTTTCAATATTAAGCCCATCACTCACATATTGGTATCAGTGTGGTAAAGCCTGATGATGGTTTATTGCTTTAGATACTATGACTTTTACTTAAAGGGAGTTGATAAGGCAAATTAACCCCAAATTTTACCAAGGGGAGAAATTTGTCCTTACTGCTCAAATGTATATTCTCCAAAGAGGGATCATCAAATAAGGAAATGTCTCCAATGACACATACTTTAAATCATGCTGTATGTAAATTTCCAAATATAATTTTCGTCTGTCTTACCAATCAGCAGCTACCTATTTATGTAACCGCTTTGAGTAATTTTGAAAGCATATGCCTTTAGCTCCTATAGATGCCACAGATAGATACAGCTAGGTATGGAAATGCTTTATGTTAGTACTTCTGAACTTCACATCTTTTAAAATAGCCATTTTTTTAAAGCAGTAACTAAGACAACCATGCACTCAAAAATAAAATGAACAAACCTTTAATTTTCCTGCATTTTAGTTAGTCATTGCCTCTTATTCAGTGCCTAATCATCTCTAGGGAAACACAAATCAACTCTCCAATATCGTGCAGAAGTTGTCATTTAAATGTTTTTTTGCCAAGCTCCACTTTAATTTTGAATGTTTGTACTACACAGTGGGAATTTACTCAATTTACAAAGCATTTACTGTAATAGTTGAGAGACTGTTGTTTAGAAATTTCACATGAATCTCTTTCACCTTCCACATAAATTCTGTTCTTTCATCTCCCTTTAAAAAGGCAGTTGTTAATCTGATAAGTTTATTTTGGCAGTCAAACTGTAATTAGTAACCTGCAATACTATCAAAGAAGAAAGCTGAAACTTAGGCATGCAGTGAGTCTATACCTGTATCTATTGCAGCTTTCTTTTTCTTTTCCACACAAGTCAAAACAGTAACAACTTCCAAAAGACAGGGAGTGTTAGCAATGCCCTAAGTTTTTTAACAGTTTATTTTAATGTGCTGGTAGCTGAATAATATTATTCAATTCTCTGCTTTCCTCTCTTTGTCGCCATAGGTACTGCTTAGAAAAGTTTTATAGCCCATAAGATACTGATATTGAAATCAGGCAGCCACTAACAGCAAAACCACTTCCTAGCTCTGTTGATTGCTTACTGCAATATATTAAACTTTATCCTTTACTTTAAAAGTGCATGGAGCCTTTTGGTTTGTGCTCTCTCACAAACTTCTTTGGTTTTCTTTCAGAAATGTATACAGAAAAAAACTGAGCTGAGGCCTAGTTAAATAAGAATTAATTGATTTTAAAACTCTGCTAACAAGCTGACTTTCAGATCAGATTTCTAACTTTTGGTTAGAAGTACCCATCAGGCACAGGTAAGTTCTTTTGAACTGTGCAGTGTTGTGTGCAGTGTGATTTGAACTGTGCAGTGTGGTTTCACATTTTGGTAAGAAACTGAAAAGGGATTATTTTTACTTATTTGTTTTAAAAATACCAAATATGAGATAATAAAAGATGGGTTATGTTTGTAAGTAATACAAATCCACATTCCTATTTAACTAATACTAAGCAATATTTTTTTTCGGGACCTTGATGTACAACATTAAAGAATGTGTTTACAATGTACCTGCTGTCATTTTCACTGTGAAAGATACCTGCTGTTCAGCCTTAAAAGGTCACATAGTCTTGGCTTCCCTGACTTAATCAATATGAACTACGTGTCTCTGCATCAGAATAAACAGCCACTGCTGCCTCTTCTCCTGCTTCCAGGTGAAGTACTGTGTTATTCCTGATCTCCTCTTGCTCTGGGTCAGCCTTTTCCCACATCCACAGTCAGTGCACAGGGTGACTGTAATGACAAAGAGAACACTGGAGCAATGTTAATGCAGTTGTATATGACTGATTGGACATCCTCAGCAAAAATTGATCTTCCCATCACCCCTTTGAGTCCACTAATGTCATGTTGTTTTTTCAAAGAGACTTAAGCATACTTGATAGACTTGTTCTCAGGTATTCCATTCCGACCTCAGAGGGAGTAAAGGGTGGGGTGATATGCAAGGTCACTGGCTATTGAGCTGAAATTAATTAAATGATGAATGGCCTTTCAAGATAATTATTATCATATAATTCTATACCTGTATCTATGAAGGCCGACTCAATGCAGGATGATATTCAGCTGGGTCTTGATTATCTCCAAAAGTGGAGACTCTTTGAGCACTATCACGGTATTTTTCATATGGTTGACTGAAAGTTTCTTACATTTATGTCCATTAGATCTTGTCATGCCACTGGATGGGATTAAGAACAGTCTGGCTCTATCTCCTTTACTCCTTCTTATCGGAAATTTGTAGATTTCCCTATATCTCTTTTAGTCAGTCTTGCATGGATTTTTGAGGGGATTTGGAATGGGTTCAGGGAAGTTTGTTTCATTGTTTAGTTGGGCTTTTCTAGGGGTTTGTATGTGTGTGTGTTGTTTTGTGTGTGTGTGCGTGTGGTTTGTTGTTGATTTTATTTCTCATGCAGATTGCTCATGTTTTAGAATGAAAGTTGTTTAAGATTGGAGAATAAAGTCTCAGACCACACTATATTTGTTCTACTAGATAGCAATGGAAGAAAAAACATTTGACGACAAATTTCAAGTTATATTTATTTTAGTTCATTGCATTACAGCTTTAAAAGCTTAAAAATCATCAGTCTGTATTCCTCTTTAATTTGGGAATGTATTTTAAAGACACTGGCATCTTAATTTTCTGATAATTTAAAAAATTACCTTGACAGAATAGGGAACGCATTTTTTTGAAAGCATGATGAAAAGCGAAAACTGTTTTCAGACCAACCTCTAGATTTGTTGAGTAATGCACAATATCTTTTGGTGTAATTGTTAGGAATATGTATAACATAATTTGCATAAATGGAGGAAACTTTAAAATATATTTCTAAGAAGTTTCTGTAGTCTTCAGGTATTAAGAAAACTGAAACTTACACATATATTTTGTTCTATCATTGTTTTAAGTCTTTTAAGTCTGTAGTAAACTTTTTTTCACAGAATAATAACAAATAATTCCTTTTGCAGGACTGTTATTCACAGGTCCTTTTGTCTTGAATTGTTTTGTTTTTCAGATACCTAAATACAATTTTGCAAACAGTGGTAGTGGCACAAACAAAGGTGTGTTTCACAGTTGTGGTGTATGAAATGGGAAATACCTAAAGCCAAAGTTATTGTCAAAGGCAAAGAATTGTATGTAGCATGAGATGAGCATCTCTCGGGGACCAACTGTAGTGTAATTATTTAGTCTTGATTTGGTGTTGTTTTATCCTGGAGGAAAAAAAGGGAGCTGTGAATGCTGACAGATATACATAGATCTGCTCCAATAACTGACTGTTTTCCATTTGTTTTAGTATTATTTATTTTATTCCTTATGAGTTAAATGAGGAATACTGCGAGTATTTCCTGTCTTGTCAGGTCTGGAATCAGCTCTCAGACTTTTTTTCCCCTCAAAAGTTCCTCATTTGTAATTCCTGACAAGAACAAGTTGCCATAGTTTAAAAAAAAATAAAAAAGTAACTGAAATAAATTTGATGTTATAATTTGCTGTGCAGCACAAAGTAGACATGCAAACAAGCTTTTCTGCTGAGTGTGCATATTATACTGGTAGCATAAAGATGTAATATGAACTCACTATAACTTAGAAAGCAAAAAGTTATTTAATCTCTGACAAAACCTTCTAAAAAATCTATGAGGTTTTACCAGGATTTCTTTCCTAAGAACCTCCATCTGTCCCTATTTTATTTTTAGGCCTCATTTCATCTGTTGGTTTTATATTCAAATATGTTGTCTCTCCTACTCCCCTCACTTGCAACTGTAATCACGTATCTTAGAATGCCTCACACAATGTCAGTAACATTCATAGGAACAACAAAAAGATCCCAGAACCACTTATTTATTAGTTGTCCTACAAATAGTCATAAAAAATTATGAAAATTAAAGAGATGATAGAGATTCATAATTTATGGAGACTGGGAAACTTGTTTTGGAAAATTATGAAATTTAGAATTTAGCTTTCGTGTATATGTGTGTTACAAGATTTGAGACTGTTCTTCACTTTTGCTACTGACATTTTCTCAAAAAATAAAACCTATGCCATGGAACAGTTTTCTGCATAGGTGTACATTGAACCTAGTACGACTGCATGTCAGGGAAGAGTTTATGGTCCGTGAAACAGATTTCTGAAGTAGACCCAGGAGTAGGTTTTGCAAAATAAGTAGCTAAGAAAGTTTTTACACAAATTTCTTTTTGATTCTGTTGCCTAAAATAGAAAAAGCTTTCTGGACAATATCAATATTGATAAGTTAGAAAACAGCTCTTTTAATAAAGCACTTTATAATGCAGCAAATGCATAAAAGTGCATGTGAGTGTAAAGGGGTTCTACAATTTTATTGTACTAATCCATCAAATCCGAGAACTATCCATGCCCAGGACCTCCCCAGACCTGCTCCCCTGGCATGCCTCCCCAGAACTGAGTCAGAGGTCTCAAGATCTCTTTCTTTTTCATCTTCCTCACCCTCACAGCACATGCTGTCTTTGGAGCTCCTCCAAGGTTCCTGGGCCTTCAAAGTTGCTTTGGCTACAGTGATATCTTATTATGCTCTTCTAGGCATATGTTCCAAACAAAATGTGCTTGCTAGAGTCTTTTCCCTTGAAAAGAACATTAAACAAAATGTGAAGAATTTAGAAAATTCAATGTGAAGCATGAGAACACAGTTTGGTAACCATCAACTGCTGTTTTAAACTGTTAGAAACTACAACTGTACTAAAACCCCATATTTGCTACAAACCTTAAGAATCTTAAGACATCAATGGGATGGAGCTGTATGGCTTTGCAGCCTTCTTAGACGTGGCAGCTTTTGTAATCAATCTGCAGATCATTTTAAAGTTACTGCTTTGAGGCTTTTTTTTTTTTCTCAGGTGGGCCTGAAAATATGACAGGGACGTGCTTAGATGATCTATGTAAATAAAAAAGGAAAAATCTGTCTAAACTTGCTGACATTAGTGGCTGGTGTGATTAATGAACATTTATTTTCCTTAGTATTTTTAATATTTTAGAACATAACTTTCTTTTCACTTGTTTACACAACAGGAGTGATAAGATGATCCTGCTACACTGTAAAGAAATGGTAAGTCCACCATTCCATTTTTAATGCTTGGGTCAGGGTATTTGAAAACTACATGGTGATAAATGTGATAAAATTTGTTAGCATAGGTAATTGAGTCAACTAAACACTGTTTGCTGCCTGCAAGGAAGTTATTGCATATCAGCTTAGAAGTGTGACAGCTAAGATAATTTGAAATCCACACATAGAAAACTATTGAAATAATTATCTTCTTACTGAAGAACACATACTCAAGCTTAAATAAGTTTGCCTGAGCTTACATAAAGTTACACCCATGATCATTTAAATGAGATGTATTACGTTTGTCCTCAATTTAACTGAAAATTAGCTGACAAATATAGGTATTCAGGGTTGCTTAAACTTAATTGACTCATGCCATTTGAGACACCTAGAAATCCACATGCAGTTGACAGATACTACACAACCTGTGCTCTTTTGTATATAAAAAGGGCAAAGAGATAGGAGAACTCTAGGATACTCAGTATGGCACTGGATGCCTGTTTTTAAGCAAGTGAATTGATCTCTCAGCCTCTTTACTGGACAGAATGGATTCCATACCTTCTATTCTAGACACACCTATTTGTTGAGTGGATTGTACTCCAAACATGTCCATCTCCCTTTGTCGACTACAGGAGTGGGGATTAGCTGCTGAAACATTGTTATCTACTACCCAAGACTCACCTGATAGACACCAGGTTCTCAACTATTTTTCAGAGTGGCATTAGGCCTCCGGAGTTGTTTTTTTGCTGTATCTGCAAGGCTCATGCACATGTTATGACTGGTGTAGCCTGTAAGTTTCCAGGTACCTATATTTAGGCAAAGAGCATGTACCAAAAATTACATAGAACCATAGAATCACCTAGGTTGGAAAAGACCTTTAAGATCATCATGTGCAACCACTACCCTAACACAGCCATATTCATTATCAAACCATGTCCCTAAGCACCACAACTACACATTATTTAAATACTTCCAGGGATGACAACTTAACTACTTCCTTGGGCAACCTGCTTCAATGCTTGATAACCCTTCCTTGAAGACATTTTTTCTAATATGTAAACTAAACCTTCCTTGGCACAACTGGAAGCCATTTTCTCTTGTCCTGTTGCTACAGGTGAGAGATGAGACTGACCCTCACCTTGCTACAACCCCCTGTCAGGTAGTTGTAGAGAGCAATAAGGACTCCTGTGAGATTCCTTTTCTCCAGGTTAAACAACCCCACCTCCCTCAGCTGCTCCTCATTTGACTTGTGCTCTAGATGAGATTTGTTGCTCTTCTCAGGACTCACTGTAGCTCTTCAATGTCTTTCTTGCAGTGAGGGACCCAGAACCGAACACAGAATTTGAAGTGCTGCATCAGCAGTGCTGAGGTTGAGGGTGATGGTCACTGCCTTAGTCCTGTTAGCCACACTATTTCTGATACAAGCTAGGATGCCATTTGGCTTCTTGGCCACTTAGGCATGCAGCTGACTCATGTTCCACTGTTGTTGACCAGAACTCCCAGGTCTTTCTCCACCAGCTGCTTTCCAGCCACTCTGCCCCAAGCCTGTAGCATTACATGGGCTTTTTGTGATCCAAGTGTAGTAGTCAAAACTTGACCTGGTTCAACCTTATGTTCAGCCTCCGTCCATTCACCCAGCCTCTCCAGATCCCTCTACAGAACCTCCCACCCTCCAGCAGATCAACATTCCCATCTAACTTGGCGTCGTGTGAGAACTGACTGAGGGTGCAAATTGATCCCTTCATCCAGCTTTCCCAGAGTAGCCACTCGAGCCAAGATCAAGTCCGACATACATCTGTGAGACACAGGATTATTATATTAATTATTGGGTCACAACAATTCAGGTGTATGTATTCCTACCACTGCTTACCAAATGAACTAAATATAAGTCTGAGCAAGGATGTGAAAAAGTTGAACGGAGTCACTCTTTGTAGAATTATGAACCATAACACTTCAGAGTGCAGTATGTATTTAAAATTGAACGGCTACACAATCTGAAGGAGCAAAATACTTCAACTAGATAAAGTATTAAAAAAAAAAAAAGGAAATTAAGTCCTAAGAAGCCCATGCTCAGGCATAAATTATAGTTGCTGTTAAATAATAACTTCATCCACAACTCGCAACAGGCAACTTTTAACTATAAATGAGGATCTCATGTGGAAGATGCTAAAAATGTTTAATCCTCCTCTCCTTTCTCCATTATTGAGCTCAATGTCACTCTGACATTTGTTCACTACTTTGTTGGTTTATGACTTTCACCAGGGAAAAAGTGTGTTGCATCATTTCTTAGCTGGATTACAGGTGAACATACAATGACAGCGATCTGAAAGAATACAGATCTTCCAAGTGTGAACAATGTTACTCTAATGTATCTCATGAAGGAAAAGTTATTTGTTTCAGCAGAATCTTGGAGGTCTGACTGCAAATGAGGAGAAAAAAATAAGTTTAAAAAAAAAGATAAATATTTCTTACCTCTAATTAGGTAGAAGGAAGGAAGGGATTATATTTTAAACATAAGCTAAACTATTTGAAACAGAATGAATAACAAGCACTAAAATGCTTTGTGCCTAAAAAGACAATACCATAATAAAATGGTATTTTGTTGTGACTTATGATGTTTTTTCTTTGTTTTAATATTAATAATTTAATCTTCACACACTACAAAGGGTTCTGTTAATATGGCATTGCTTGCAGGCTAATATTTCATGTATGAATTATAAAATGCTCATGCTCTAATGGAGCTGAACCTAATAAAATCATATGAATTTTAAATCTCCAGCAGAGTGGAAAAAGAGCAATTATATAGGCCAGTTAAAAAACATCCTCCAAAATAAAGTGTTATGCCTACTTTTTGCCAGAAGCTTCTGCTTATAAATATTATTATTAGAACTGGAAATTACAAATGTTATTGTATATTAATATCGACAATTATAAGTTACAACACTAATTATATTTATTATTGCTCTGTTTATAATTATTTTAACATTTTTTGATTAATAATGTAAAAGTAAATGCTAGGTAGTCTTAAGTGATATACTTTTTTAAAGAGGCTAAAATACTGATAAATGACAAAATTTTTATGACATATTACACTACAGTTTACATATTACACACTGAGGCAGGCACTGTATAAACATTATATGAAACAGGAATTTATTGCTCCAAAGACATTAGCAATTAAAAAACAAATAAAATCTTGGAATTAAGGGTGCTTCACTGTTGGACTGTTTCATACCCTTAAGGTCTGAAGAGATCAACATCTTTCCAAAAGGCAAGCTCTTTCAGATACCTCAAATTGCTTATTACAAATTGAAAACATCCAGTGTATTCACTTCTGAAATTCCCTGTCTTTTTTTGATAAAATATTGTTATCTGATCGTAGTTACAAACTAATACTGTTCTTGCAAATCTTTATGGATTTGTCTATATTTAATTACTGGATATTTTAAATACTTAAAATTTATCTTTACATAAGCTATGTGTTTTTATATCAAATTTCAGTATTCCTGATTCAAATTTTAGCATTAAATATTCAACAAATAAGAGTGATAGAATTTTATGAAGGTAGAAAAGTACGATATAGACTAGAGTGTAACCAACACTAAATTAATTCAAGTCAATCTTCCCAAAGTCTCAATTTCCCTATCAGTAAAATGAAGATAACTATATTTATTTAGGGCAGTGAGGCTTTATACAAGTTTATGAAGAGCTTTAATATCCTCAGGTGGAAGGAATTAGGGAAATGAATATAAATCCTCTTCCAATCTATAAATACAAAGAGGCATTTAAATGTTCTAATGTGTTTCATTCTTTAGAAAAAAGTTCTTCCCCTAAGTCCCTGCAAACTGCCATTCTGGAACAAGTCTAGAACATTAATTTATATTTTTAGACAAATACAGCCTATTTCAATTAATTTACTCTCAGCAAACACAGTGATAAGAAAGGAAACTTCACCTCAAGGAAAGTGGAATAAACTGTCTCTGCTACAAGGTGTTGAAGCACAGACAAGGATAGTTCTGTTGGTAGAGTTCTGCACTACAAATTCCCAGCCCATTGTGCCTAGTCCTTTGCTATTTGTGTCCCTATTTCCTTGGCAATGGTGAGGAGTCCTGCTTTCTGCTGCTGTTGATGACTGATCTTCTTTCCATGAATTGTATATACATGCATGTATTTATTGGAAGCTTCCATTTGCAAGAAGCGTTGTGTTTCCTTTTGTCCAACCACTCAATCTAAAGGCAGCCAGGCATCATGTCAGGGAAAATATTACTGGAAATGGGTAAAAGAGGAAATAGCCTGTTATACACAGCTTTCACTCTTCTGTTTGCAGGTTATGCACAGTGAATTAGAAGATAAGGCTTGCCTTCCCAAAATTGCTGTGATAATCATGCACCAGCACCACAACTCCTTGATGATTTACCGCACCACAGGATGTTGTTAGATCGCTGTTGTCTGACAGGAATGAGTCAACAGAACAACCCTGAAAGATGTCCTATATTTAATTATTAAATGAAGAGCACTAAATCTGTTTTAAGATAATTTTAAAAGGCTAAGACAAGGCTCAAAAGACAGTTAGCCACCTGAATAAACTCTACAGTGGTTAAGAACTTCTGGTTTAGCATGCATAGTTTAGAAATGTTTTTGTTTTATTGTTTTAATTCTTCATTAAGCTCCTCATTTTACTGTATAGAGATTGCCATATGCTGACAGCTGGTGCCTGAACCTATCTGAAAACATCCCAGCAATATTTTTATCACAAATAGTCATGCATAATTGTTAGAGAAGGTGGAATTGTTCTCATAATTTTCACGATTATGACTTTTCCAGTCTGCCAAATGCACAGTTTGTTACCAAGCTATATTTTTTGTTTTACCAGTGGAGAAGATTAACCCCTCTGGACAACTGCATTTCTTCAAGGGAGATACTAAGACTGTAATGTAATTTAGTTCTCTTATTTCTCTTTGTGTGTTTTTCATAAACATGTACTATACTATATCCTATTGAGCAATCTGTTTGTAGACATACTGGGGAAAAAATTAATTATCTTATTTTTGACTACAATTTTTTGAATTTTTTATTTGTTTCAGGAAAATTTGCTGAAAGATAATAGATTACATTTATTTTATAATGGAACAAGGCATGATTTTCCAGTGTTGTGCAACTTTTTCTGTCACTGTAAATACATTTTTGATGCTGTCTCAGTCCAAATTTTGTAAATAACATTATAAAATTCCTGTAGAGTTGAACTGCTCTAATTGCCACACTTCCTTTCTTTTGGAGACTATAATGAAGCACAGGACTGAAAGATAAATTTTCCATTGTTCTCCAATGGAGTATTTATGTAGCACATCGTTCCCCATGTGCACTGTATTGCTAATAAGGTAAGTGAACACCTTATCTTAATTGTGGGTAAAAGGTAGGAAGAGGAGGAGTAGTAGAAATCAACACCTTAATCAACGGGGGAGAAATGCAAATTATTCTGAATATTTCTGCATAGTTCACACAGGGGATTTTAGCAACATTTTTTCTCCCTCATGCCCAGATTTTATTCTCAAAGCTGTCTCAGCTTAGGTTTTGTTCTCCTATCCTCTGTGAAAGCACAGACTGAGAGAAAAAAAAATTACTTCTGAGAATCACAGAAGCCAGTGAAGTAACTTCATCGTGCAGGGTTCTAGAAGTTCTTAATTTAAACTATGAATCACTATTACCACAACTGAAAGGCAGAAACTCTTAAAGTGGCATCCTCTGGGGGTGATTATGCCTGTAGTTCTGCACTCTATAATTCAGATGTTTGGAACAAGTTAAGCGTGTGAATCTCTGATGGTGGCCACTGCACTTAAAACAATAGTAGGTTTTTCTGTCAGGCTAAAAGAAGCACGCTTTTCTACCTTAAAGTCTTCATTTTAATGGTAGGTCCCCTTTAAAAGTGATAAAAATTGATGCCAAAAATTACCATAGTCTGGATTTGACTGGGTATGTTTTTCCTTTTCTTTTCCACTACTGTCTGCAAAAGTAAATATGGAGATAGTGTTCTGAGTATAAATTTCAAGTGACTTCAGAAAGAATAATTTATACTCTTGAAGCTGTTTAAAGGACTAGATATGTTTAATAAAATGAGTTTTGTACTTTTCTCACACATTTCAGAGATAAAAATGTAAACTGTAGTACCTGGGGATTCCTATGTATAGTTGACAACACCAAGTAGATGATTGGTAATAATAAGTTAAATAATGCAGAAGGTGATGACTCTATTGGAGTTCTTCTGAAGAACAAATTTGAAGTCCAAAAATTATCTATTTTCTTTTACCTGAACATAATTATACAAATAACTAAAATGTTAGTGATAATGAAACCGTCTCAGTTATGGAATTTACTGTCTTATAAATTGACATCAGACCTGCATATTGGATGAGGTTAGAAGAGTCTCTGATTATCCAGTCCAACTCTCCTGCAAGTCTATATTTACTTCAGATCTCCCTATAGGTTTCAGAGGCCTGAGGCTTCTGGTGACAAATTTTACCCATAAAGACCAAGGCAAAGGAACAGGATAAGAGAGTCAATGATTCCAATTCCTCTGTCACCACCTCNAGGCTTCTGGTGACAAATTTTACCTATAAAGACCAAGGCACCCTGTGCCATTCAGCCAGGGGCCCACATTTTCCAAAGTTCATTTTACTGCCGATATACTTGTTCTTCACAACCCTTGACAGATTCAATATCTAATGGACTATAGCCTTCTAAACCTCATCCTCACATGGTCAGACAGTGTCTCTATATTCCTCCTGCTTCCACTTTTTCTTTTTCCTTGTGTTTGACTTCAATGAGGATGCCTTTTTATCATCCATGCAGACCTCCTGCTATCTTTGCTTGATAACCTAGTCATCACGATGGGCCATTCTTGGTCTTGAAGGTAAATCTAAACACACATACATGCACACGCACACATACACACAAGACCAAAATTTGAAGTCCAGAGCTGTGATACTGATACTTATGTTTTTACTTCCTCTCAGGGTTCTGATCTCAGACCCTTGAGGCTGAGGGGTTTTAGAGAAGATCCAGTGAATCTCTGTAGCACCAGAAATGAGGCAATCTGATGATATCCTCCAGCTTCCTTATTTCCCAACACAGGTAGTCCACCCATATGCCTATCTCCTGCAGACAAGAAATATTCCTCATTGCCCCAGCCAGAGGCCACAGACACTCCAGCTGTAGTGCTGTAAAGCTGTGTTCTCCCCCAGAAACTCTATCCAGGTCAAACCCTCTGATGTTACAGGCACAGCTGCTACAGTGGCTGCTCTGCAGTACCTCACCATCATCACTGAGTATATATATGCTACCCTGAGCAGAGCCCCTGATCCCTTTCTGCACTGAAGGCTACATTTGTTCCACAGCTGCTTCCATGAGCTGTGCTCCAGACCAGCTCTTATATGACTCCCTCCTTTGCACCTGCTGCAAGAATGCCTGACCATTCCTTACTAGGTGTCTTCTGGGACAAAAGCTGACTCCTTTTGTCAAGGACAGATGACAGAGCTTGTTAGAAGCTGCTAGACCTTGGCAGTCACAGCACCCCACGGTAATCCTTTGCTGTCAGCAACAAAGTCTGATGTTCCTCAGAGACCTCCCACAAGTTTTCCAGTGATGTTAGACAAAGTTCATAGGAGATATAGAAAATTGCAAAGCAGATCCCAGGAACTGCTCCACAAACTGTTGTGCTTGTTGGCTTAAAAGCCTTAATTGCCTTAAATTTAGGATGAAGATATATAATGACCATTGAGATCTGATATGATTCCTGGAATGGACTGCAGAGAGTTGTCATTATTTTTTGAATACTGTATCAGAAACTTAGCTGATGATTTTCAACCCTTATTAAATATTTTTGGTTTTTTACCTCATATACTGAAACATAATTAAAAAATAACAAATATTGTTATTCTCATTGTTACTGACACATGACTTGCATGTGTCAGTAACAGAAGCAAATGTCTGGTACAACATGATGATGATTAGTTTGGCAAAATCTAACAAAATTATTATTCAAATAAAGGTCAGATTTCTTATCTATTTCCTTTATATAGACAACAAATATCAGGTTAAACAATTAGCTATTTATATGGTATACAGCTCAGATCATAATCTCTAAATGCTGTTTGGAGCCAACACTCAATACTATTAATCACTATGAGATGACACTTTAAATCTCATAATACATTGTATAGTTAGGGAAAAACAATCAACACATACATACAGACATCTCTGAGGAACACTGATGCTACAAAAGCAGACCCCTGAATTACTTTTCTAAAATTTTCTAACAGACGTAGATACACCACCTATCATCACTGTCTATGCTCCCAAAGAAGAATCACCCTCAGTGTAATTGGATAAAAATTCTGTATTATAAGTTATTTTAAAAATTTGGCATTATAAGTGCAAAGACAGTAGCAGAATTAGGCAAGATGTAATTACTGGTGGAAAAATAAATATACTAATTGTAAGTCTAACACGGAGAAGGTGACCTGCAAGACTGCATAAATTACGCAGGAAAAATAAACCATTCTTTGAAATATATTATGTTCCTATAGAAAAAGATGATGTAAAACATAATATACTTTAGATAAAATATATTCTGTTGGGATGAAAAAAAAAGGATACAGAACAGAATATATTTAAAATAAAATATCTAATTGTTGTTAAAATAATCATATAATACACTTGGAACCACTGCCACATTCTCTCCTGACATCATTTCATTAACTTCCAATGAAGTTAGGCCAGCAGAAAATTTTCTTCTAATAACTCTTATAAAGTAAGGTGAGAATTAATTCCTTCAATGTTTTTACCAGACATTAAATTTTCAGCTTATATATATATACATATATACCTTAAGAAAATATATATATAAATATATATATACACCTTAAGAAAAAATGTCCCTAAAAACTCGAAGACAACTACTAAACATAGATACATAAACTTACATAAATTTAATATGTAAAATGTAACTTTTAATTTCTAGATGTAATTCAACTAAAATTTGAAGTACAATTAGTGTCTTTAATAATATTATATCTACATAATTTTATCTCTGTTTAGGGTACTTTTTCACATTGTTTCTCAATGAATTCTATCTAGTAATTTAAACACCATTTGATAAGGTTTTGGTTGGTTGGTTGTTTTTATAAATATTGCATAAGTCTTCCTTTTTTCCTTTTCCAATACCTATGCAGAATTTTTATGACAAAACTTCAAACAGTCTTATGGCTCAGCAAGAAAAATAATGAAAAATAACTAAACCCCTTGCAGAATACTTTTCTTAGCACAAGCCTACCAGCTCTGGAAGGGCAAATTACTCTATACAGAAAGCACTGGTGTAAATAATATATAAATAAAAAAGAGTATTTCATGACATAGATATCTAAAGACAATAGGCTCTCCCTGATCAGTCCCTCTGCTACCTAGGTTAGACCTCTGATAAGCCTGTGGTTTCTCTACTGCTTCCTGCCAAAATTTTTTCAGACTGCCGGAGGTAGGGACAACCTTCTAAATCTTCAGGAGTCCTATCTGACAGCTATTGTTTAAAATCTAGAGAAGTTATCAGATTATTGATTTCACTGAAATAGAGCTGAGACATTGGGCTTAATTCAGTTATATAAATATAGTAACTAGTGGCATGTGAGATCCCCTTGGTTGTCCTATCTGGCCTCCAGCTGTCATTCTAGCATGATACAGATCTCCTGAAGGTTGTGAAATTCTGTGAAAAACATGAGATGTCTGTGATGATCGACTGCATCACTTAGAGCCTTGTGCTACTAATGCCAAGGCTCTCCCCATTTACTTAAGAGCTCGACTTGGTGATCCCTGAGGGTCACTTCCAACTCAGAATATTCTGTGATTCTGTGTTCTATTTGTAAACAATTAAATCACAATGAAATCATAGCTCATGTACCTGCACATTTAAGTAAATATTTGGCTGTAGGCCCACCTGCCTTGGTCTAGGAGCCCTTGCTACCTTATCCTAATAATTGTGCTCATAGAAAATGAGGTCTCATAAATAAGCATGCTCTCCATTTCCTTTTACTGAATGAAAATCAGATCAAAGAAAGTCCCTGCAGCCCTAATATAACATTGATATGAAATTGTGAATTTCTAATATCTGAAAAATTTATATACTTCATGTTAAATAATTTTTTAATTTAAAAAATGAAATATTTGAAAAGACTGATGTGCTCCAGTCAGGTCACATCCTCTCATCCTCCTCTAACTTCTGCATTTGATACCCATGGAATTTATACCACAGTGTATAATATACCTCAGTATGCAGAGACACCTAATTTTCATTTTCAGGCTCCAGGAGAATCCCTGCTCTGGCGCTTGGAGCGCATCCTCTCCCCACTTCCTCACTGACCTTGGTGTCTGCAGAGCTGTTTCTCTCACATATTGTCACACCTGTCCCCAGTTGCTGGTGCACAGCAGTATTTCCCCCTTCTTAAATACATTTCTACCACCTTTGCTCATGGGCTTGGCCAGTGGCATTCCTTCTTGGAGCCAGCTGGATCTATTGGATCTATTGGACATGAGAGTAGGTGAACATGTAAGGATGTAACAGTAAATGCTTTGCTATGGGGAGATTTCCATCCTTTCTTAAAATCAATGCACACCTTCTTTCTTGGTACCTTATTGAGGTATTCACATAATATTATGTTTGTTTCCTGCAGAGAATTTTGATTGGGAAAGATCTCAATATGTGGCTACTTCTAAACTTCCTTGGAGGTCTAGATAAGATAAGTCTCCAATTTTTTTCTTCCTTCATTTTTCCTTTTTTTTTTCTTTTTTCCCATGAGTCTGAAAATTACAGAGGGTTGAAATAGCAGATTTGCTACCTACAGAAAATAGAATGATAACACTACCAAGTTCTGTAAAAATTATAGGCAAAACAGCTTATAAAAAGAATATATTAATTTTGGACCTTATTTATAGCTTTAATTAGAAAGTCCAATGCTTTAGGATTCAGTGAAATAAATTTTCAGCCAAATTTTCTTTATTGAAGGGCAAGTGAGCAATGCTAAATCTCTTAATTAAATTCACATAGAGTTTCTGTTTGTTTGGTCAGGGTGTCCCATGTTTTGCCCCCAATTTATTTATTTTGCAACTTATGTTAAAAGAGACACTGGGACTTATAACTACTGAATATTCCCTGGCTGAAGGAAAATAGTTACACCCCTGAGGTTTATTGGTTGGTAGCAGAAGAGTGCATTGAATTTTTGTGTCTGATAAAGATTTTTTTTCACCTCATTTTCAGCTCTTTGTGTTATTACTGTTGTTTTACTGTCATCAAATATGTCATGTTAAGGTGTTAATGCCACTGGTTTGTATTAAAAATACCAAACCTCAAATTTCAGATACATTATTATGTTGACTTATTTTATATGAATCTCCACTTTTCTCTATACAGCAATTTTACTTGTGTATTTTTCACTTATTTCCTCAAAACAAAAAGCCCAAACAAAATCCCCAATTTTTTGCAAGTGAAAGCCTAATTTAGAGAAAAAAGCAATACTTGCTTGCCTGCAGCATGTTTATATTCCAGCTGTGTAATAATGTGCAATCTGTTTCCATGACCACAATTTCAGTAATATTCATTCTGTCATGACTTACGAAGGTATAGAGTACGTTGATTACTTATAAATGTTATTTTAATGGTAAAAATAAAAAATAACCCCTTTTTTTTTCTTAAGAATTATAGATTTGAGTACTTTTCTATACTGGAAAGTTAGCAATGTGTTTTTTCTTTTTTCCCCACACATTTTTCAGTATAAAGTTTTGCTACTGATTGAGTACATTTAATAGGAATTGTTACCTATAAGTAAAACTTCTGAAGAAAATCTGAACTACTTGTGTAATAAGAAGTCAAAAGAAGTCATCATGCCAGCACTAGTTAACCATCTCAATGAAGGTATGAATTGCTGCTAAGTGTGGATATATGAAAGATCCCTCTCTCTCTCTCTTTGAAATTCTTCCTTGATTAACCAGGTATGTTAGGATATTCTGATTTTTAAAAAAAGATCTAGTGGTACTGAACTATGAATTAGAGGAAGATAACTTATTCCTTCCTATGTATTTCTGACCTAAATAAATATTTAGATAACTCTTTCAAGTGAATCCATGTAATGGTATTCAAACATAAGAAGATGATAAACAGATCAATAAATGATAGATAAATAGAATAAAATCATAAAATAACCTGAATTAGAATATTCTGAGTTAGAAGGGTCATAAGGGATCATTTAGTCCAACTCCTGAGTATTTTATATATTTGGTATTTCAGGTCATACTGCTTCTTTAACCAGAGCTCCCAAAGATAAAATGAAGTTGCTTACCTGTAAAGGGTTTTCATAATTGCGTTGCTGCTTCTTTGGCAGAAGCGACAAGCTGAAAACTGTGTAATTAACCATAAATAAATAGACAGAAGGGGCTAATGGAAAAAAAGTCTTTGTATCTTTAATGTAATTTCCTGTGGAAGCATCTAAGTCCAAAAATGCTGAATGAAAATGCCTCAGTCATTCCGTCTCTGCCATTCCTGAGACCAGTTATCTCCAAGACCTGGTGCCAGAAGCACTTAGAGACCATGCATAATGCTTGAGACGATCATAGCCCCAAAAAATGGAATTGAGATCACTGATATTACACAAATCTACTTAATAGCTCACCTTGTTTCTAGATGCCTGGAGTATTATAAGCCAGAAAGTGACAATCTCTCTGCAACCATCTTTAGGTGACTGTGGAGTAAGGATCTCTATTGAGGGACTCTTTTTGGAAGACTTACCAGTGTTCAGAAAAGGGTTCAGAACTCTTTGAAACAAAAATATTTTCCAACCTGAAGCCCTTTGTCTCAGGGTCTAACTGAATTCTGGATTCTGTTCTAAAAGTCAGCATGTCTGAATGTTGGGTTAATGCAATTAAAATCCTTTATTTAGTATAAAAATTGTAAAACCCTTTAGTTTAATTCTTTATATGTACATGAATAAAGATATATTTGCTGTCAATTAAATTAGCAGAATATTTTAAAAGCGGGTTTTTTTTTCATTTAATTCACTAAATAAATCACATTTTATTTTATTGACTGTGCAGAGACCTTTAGAGCAATTAGGTGTAAGATGAAGAAATTTTCTAGAGTAAAATACCCATGATATTTATGTTTTTTCACTCTTGAAATGATTCAAGTAAAAATATTCCACAGTTCTTTTGAAGAAGATCTTATACTTAAATTTAAGTATATGCTTATACTTATATATAAGTATTATATATATA
>VYXB01007285.1:35724-62715 GCA_013397135.1 Pachyramphus minor | reverse complement strand
TTGACCATCATCACTGGTCTGTTCTGGCCTCCAATCGGGAGGCCTGGAGACAAACCATCTACAATGCTGCTGCCTCCTTTGAGAACTCACCCAAGATCCCTCTGGAGGAGAAAAGACAACTCAGAAAGAATCACATCCAGTCATTGCCGCCTGGGGAATCTTTCTCTTGTCCCTTCTGCAACCGGACTTGTCTGTCACGCATTGGCCTTTTCGGCCATCAGCGAGCCTGTAGCAAGCGCGGGTAGTGCCCTTCGAAATCTTTGTTCGCGAAGCCAAACCATGATGATGAACCTTACACCTTAATGTTAATTCAGAATTAATCACTGGAATAGCACAAGGTCATGCATTGAATGAGTTAGTTTAAATGAACAACTAGGATGCTTCTTCTAGGTACTTAGCAAGTCTTTGGATGTCCCTTCAGCATGTTAATATTACTGCCTATCATGCACTACATTTTATCCTGTTTTCTCTTTCATGGCATACGTCATTACGAAATTCATTCTCTGTCTATGATTTTACATTAACCTTAACTGTACCTGTGAAACTGCCAGTATTCAAAGCAATTACCTTTTTGTGCTGTACTGAAGTTAGCAATTCTAATTGGTTGGTATTTTGTCCAGCTTACCCCAATGAGATTTATCAAACAACAAATATTTTTAGGCAAAATAGAATTCTATCAGTAATACTGTAGTGACCGTTATGATGAATTATTAATTTCATTCTCATAATTTCAGCATTGTCTTTAATGAAAAATGTTGGAAAAAATCCCAAAAGAATTGTATTGTCTGCTTTGTGAAATTTATGATCAAGGAACTCCTTATCCTCATGCTTTAAGGATAATGAAGCCTCAAGAAGAAGTATAGAGAAAGTTATTCAAGACATAGGTCAGAACCAGGCACGGTCTTTTTTTCTGTGTTTTTGTATTGTCACAGGGTCCATCTCAATGAAGATGGATTTTATGTGTCAGTTCAGTACCAATGATGAGCAAGAATTATAACAATATAACATTGTTATATTGTTATACAATATAACATTGTAATATGTGTGTGTTTATATGTATACATATATAATATAAACAATGTCACATTCACTGAAACCATCCCAACCCCTCATTATTTTATAAATAACTGACTGTCCTTTACCAAATGACAAGCACAAGTTTTTAACTTGCTTTGAATAGTGGACCATAGTTTACCTGACTTGGTATCATGATTTTCAGAGGTCAACTGAAAACTAACCATATTAGTCAGGTTATTAATGTCCCAGAGAATGACTAGAGTAGATACTAAACCACAGCCTGTTTATAAAATTTATTTTGTACTCCAAACTAGTAATTTATTAACCTACTCATGGGAACTTTACTTTAACAGGTACTTCTTTTAGAAAATTTGAGATGTACATCTCTCTTATGTAAAGAAAATAGACAAAATAGTGAAATGTAAATATTAAAAGGTTTTGAGGTCCAAAAGTGAGAGTTAATTAAAACCACAGGGATAGAAAAATATATAGAAAAATAAGATTCTTAAATTTACATTCACACTGTTTATGTCTCCTCTCTCATTTTTTATTTTTTTATTGGCTGCCCAATTGTCAGTATTCCTTTGTTTTTCAGACGAGCTTTCAGCCTTTTAGATTTTCTTTTCTCTTTTGGTTTAGATTTGCACTTTCTTTATTAGTAGAGCAATTGTACAATTTAAAAGTGACATATTTGATTTTGAGGTATATTTTTATAGACAAATAAGAAAAAAAAAAAGAAAAACTTTTAAGAGAGAAGAAAAGATTTAACACTTTGTGAAAGTTTATCTATGTAGCACTTGGAGGATTCATCCTGCTTAATTTTGTGATCTGAATTAAGAACGTTGCATAAACCAGACTCCTTCAACAGTTTAAGGTGTTCTAATATTCTTTGGACTTTTTTACTATTTAAGAGACAAGAATAAATGGCTTTTTGTGTTACTCAGAGTCAAATATGTTTACTTAAAAGCATAGATTTGAAGTAATGAGACAAAATACCCAAATTCATTACTAAGTTATAATTAAATGTAGTCGCTGGTTTTTGTGCCTGAATGGGCACTTCTTTCCATTCATCTGGCATAAAGAGAGTATCTTTGTAGCTGAGAAAAGCATTTCTAATTCCTGCTGCTATTTGTTTAATTTTGCCATTACTTTCTTCTAGGAAAAGATGGGAAGGAAGGAAGCAAGGAAACTATGTTATCTTCCATTTTTTTCTCTCTTTCTTTCGTTCCTCTCTTTCTTTCTTTTTGTAACAGCCTCTTATTGGTGAAGTTTGTGTAGCAGATTCATTAAAAATTTTTGACTGTTACATGAAGGTTAAAAAGAATGCCAGAGAAGGTGGACTGCTTCTCTGTGTAGGTGGGTGCTTAAACTGGTCTATACTTTCCCTGATGTCCTTGAGGATTTTATTAATTTCACAAGAACATTTCCTGAGAACTTCCCATCTTCTCCTGAAAGAAATGTGTTCAAAAAGAAATGTGAAAGAAAGGTGTTCTTAGTCACGGTGACAAGACAGAAAGACGCAAGACATAGGAAAGTTAGATAAAAGGGAAGTAGTCTATCTTTATCTAGATTTTTTAAAAAAGGAAAAAAAAAGTGAACGTGAAACCTGATTGTCCCTTCTAACAAGGAGTTGAAGATTTCAATCTTTGATGAGAATTCTGAATGACAGATCCTGAATTATAAAGGCTGTAATATATATCCTTTCCTCAGATATCTAAATTCAGACGTGCATGGGATTTTAATTGTTTTGAAACCTAATGCCAGTTTTCATTCCCTGGTCATGATGTAGTCTTTGTCCTAGGTACTTATGCAATTCCAGCCACTGTAATGACACCTTGTGTCCCAGGAACATATATCCATTTTGGGATATAAGGCATAGGACTGTGTCCATTAATTTGACACATTAAAGATTTTATCAAGGGACATGGCATTAATTCAGTCTTTCTCAAAGCTATATTTTCTTTTCTCCCAGTGTCATGCTTAAAAATATAAGTCTAGATGTAAAAATTTGAAATTAATTCTAGTGTCACATTTGCTATTACTGTACACATTAATTTTATGTGTGAGGGAGAGAGATAAACTTATAACCATGCATTATCTTTTCCATTTTGCATTTGTGCTCCTAGCACCTGCTGTGCTGTAAAAGGGTGCCCTGATAAAAGAGATAATGCTTTACATCTCAGTGGGGTTTTTGTATGAATAAGTTTAGACATATTAATATGCATACACATTAAAAATATAGCTCAACAAAGTAAGGTTTCATTTTAGAACCTTCATAAACTAAAAGTCTAGGACAAAATTATTTTAATAATTGTAAACATTTTCATATACTGTTATAAGTTTAATTACAAGTGCAGCATGAAACAATGTCATTAGTACAAATACTATCTGTGCTTTACATACCTCGACCCTAATAAATAATGGAGAGTTATCACCAGAATTTAATAGTATTAAATACTATTAGTTAGTTGATACTGCATAGCTTAAGGAAAAGCACAATCTTAAGGAAAAAAAATGAATCTCCAAAGATAAAGTGTTCTCATGTCACAAAAAGACATTCCTCTAGGAACACATAGATACATACATATATATGTACATATGCCTATTCCAATTCCATATCGATTTTACCAAGCCAAGCAGAAATTAAAATAAAGTAAAAAATAGACAGCTGACCATTGATGGTTGCTATTACACGTTACAAAAATCTCCAAGCAGCACAAATCCAGAGTAATCCTGGGGTCCTGTCATCTACTACAAGCAGTGCCAGTATCTTATTTTCTGAGACTACAAGGGCACAAAACCTACCTGTAATCTCTACTCTCTTCATGAAGAAAAATTTTAGTTTATTCAAAAATTTCTGGATACCTACAAAATCTTAATTTAATACGATGTCAAGTAACTCGGTCGGAAGATGCCCAGATTCACAATCTCAGACATTTAAGCTGTATCTTGGGTAGACTGTTGTCTCCATGACACATGAAGAGTCACTAGGGGGAAATCTGTTTGGGTTTCCAGTTCACTTTTCTTCTAAAGGGAAAATAGTCATCTACATTTTTCTTTCAAAAATATGCTTTTTACTGCCTTATTTTCAAATAGAACAGACCATGCTCTGTAAATGCATAAAAACATTTGATTAGAAAGCTGAACTTCAACAGAACTCTATCAGCTTTGTTGGACGGTTTATCTGCAGAATATTCTATAACATCTGATAAAAACTTAAAAACAGAGATGGACTTCAGCTGCAAAGCTAGAAGTTTTTGCTACAGAAATTTCTTTTCGACTCAGCTGAACTACTAAAGCACAAATTTCAACCAGTGGTAGCATGCTGCTCCTGTTACTTTGTTCACTTTTATGGTTAGAGGACATCAAAGCTGTAATTGAGAAAACACCTCAGCCTAATTTTAATGAACAAGTCATCAGGTTGGATGATCAGAGTGTGGATATCAGATGCGTGCACACACACACACAGACTAGAGAATTATTTTGGTTAATTTACTGTTTACATATCTTTAATTAAAATGCTATCTTTGCAAGACAAATGCTGTACATAATCCTGGGATTATGTGTCACTGATTCTTAGATTTCTTTCTTAATCCATTTCCTTCATTTATTAAAGACAAATGTTGATCTATTACTTTGTAACCTAGTAGTAATTTATTTCAGTAAGCTGTTTTTTCTTTTCTAGAATCATAAAAAATAAAAAAAACCTCTTCTGTCTGAAAGAGGATAAGAGATGGATGTAATATATTTTGCCAGATAATAAGCTTTATAAAATTTTCTTATTAGACATTTTCATAAGCAAATAATTGCCATGCAGTGTAGATGGTTCAATAGAAAGAGACATGCATTTACTGAGAAACCTCTATTCAAAGTGTAAGGAAGAATTATAGGGTATGTCAGGTGGATTTCTATAGGGATCAGTTTTGGAACAGACAAATTCAGTTTTTAAATTAGTAATGCAAAAGAATAATACTAAAAATGGAAAGCTTATAAGAACTTCAAAAGACATAACTGGAACTTGTCACCATATTGAAAATTAGAGAAAAATCTGCAATAATTAGGATACAAATTAACTAACAATTCTGCAAGATATCCAGAAGACAGTAATCTAGGTTAAAAAAACCCCTCCAGTTATTTTTCAGTGCAAAGGTCTCATCTGGGTCACAGTTCCGTTCAATTTTAAAAAAAAATTTTTGAAATTGAGAATTTTAAGTTTCAAAAAATGGTATAATAATAATTTATTTAGAAGTCTAAAGCACACGGTGTATGAGAAAGAATGAAGAACCTAAATTAGTTTAATACAAAGACTACAGGAATATGTGACAGAAGATTTTTTGTATGTAGAAAGGATCAAAAAAAAAAATCAAAACAAAAGAGCTCTCTAGATCCATTGGTAATAAAATAAGAAATTATGTGCCTTTGTGCAGTAAAATGGTACCATGATAGTTTTTTTTAAATGTTGTTGATAAAGGCTTAATGATTCTTAATGATTTGAAAAAATGTTAATAACAGATGTAACAGCTGGAAATCACGTAGATTTCGTGAACTGATGCCTTTCAATAACAATGAAAATTTTGGAGTAAAATTTGCAAATCTGATGGTATGTCTTTACTGATATATGTATACTGTACTTGTATAAGTACCATGAACTTACTTCTTTTATAGAATGATCAGGTGTATTAAAAAAAAAAAAAAGATTGTGGACCTACGTTTTCATTCTTATTGGTAATAGATGAGATGAAAGCAGACATTGTACATGGTTAGGAAAATTTAACTTGCAATGACAATGCTAACTGCATCTTGGCTAACTTAATGCAAGATTACAACTTAAATCTGTTCAATAAGAATTCCCATTATGTATAAAACTCGAAAATTACTTCAATTAGACCAACTTTTAAAGTTGCATCAGTGAGGAAATATTTTCTCAAAGATAAACACTAAATAACAAAGTAGACAAATATATTAACCCTTGAGTTTTAAGATCTCCAGATATAATACAATCTTGAGTTAATTATGTTTCTAGAGCAAACAACTGACCTCTACTATAAAAACTGACATTAGAACACATATTAGTAAAAAGTAATATCTCTCCAAATTAGGAAACAAGTAGTTTGATTTCAGTAAACTTATCAGTTATGTAATAAATATTTCAAAAGAAAAAATTAAATGTTACTGCTTTTAACCATTAGTATCAAATGTTTTTAATGTAATGTTTTTAATGTGCTTTTTTGCTACTATAATACTTATATAGCCAAAATATTTTATTTTCTGCCTTTAATAACAAACCCTATCTCATTGAAATGTCTTTTCCTACTGAATTAACACAGTATTTTTTCTTTCTTTACATTAAGTTCAGCAGATGTTATTGAGTTGATTCCATTTTTATATAAGAGGATGACAATACAATTAGGATTTTTTTCAAAACTGTAATTGTAAAATTGACCTTATTAAAATTCTACTTCCTCCATAATTAAAAAAAAAACTAATTACTTGTAGTAATTGGACCAGAAATGACATTTTCAGTTCATTAATATTCAACAAATTGTTTTTGAAGATGTTCTTGCATGGTTAGTAGTCAGTCTTCAACATTTCTGTTCATTTCTTATTTAAAAGTCATCTGGAATAATAGTTTGCATTTTAATAAGACAAGGTTTTCTGAATTGATTTTATTTATAAGGTTTTTAATTGCTAATTAATGTGTGGAAAAATCTGTCTCCTGTAATATTTGTAACACATGAAGTGAAAGGTGAATGTAGTAGAACAATAATTCACACATGCTGCATCGCTCTAAATAAGCATGAAAGATACCCTATTTCCCATCCACAAATTTTCATTATTCTTTCTAGAAATGTCAAAACCAGGTTTAATATGTCATGGTACTGTGCACCTCAATGAAAAAGTCAGTTTTCTAACATCACAAAGTACAGGCAAATCAAAATAATGACGCGTGAATGATTTTATGAACCAGCAAAATACAACTGAGATCATTTGAAGGTGTATACTGTTTATATTATTTGATGGAATGACATTTGAATTGATATCATGGATGCATTGTACTTCTTTTTATAAATTTTTGAATATATGTGTCTATACTTATAACCTTGAAGCATAATTTCTCTGATGTCCCTAAAAGTCAGAGCTCAGACAGGGCTCAATCACAGCTGTGAAGAGATTTCCCTTCTGATAAGCCTGATCCATGAGCTGTAATGATCACTTTTATGGGTAAGTGTCAAATTGCCAATAAAAACTGTCAGATGAAGTGAAATGTGAAGTAATTTTGAGTGACATGTCTGCATCAGAGGCTAAACTAAAGTGATTGTGCACTTTCCTTTTGTCAGGCAAAGAATCTTCATGTGATTTTGGAGTTTATATTTCCATAAGTAGATATAAATTTTGAATAACTCTGTTTCTTAAACTTCAATATCTTCAGATATTTAACTTGAATGTAAGAGTGGGATACTGTAGATCTTTCAGGAATTTTGGGAGCTTCCTAAGATAGGTTGCCTCTGAGAAGGAATTTTGAGGACGAAAACATTGCACTGAAAGCCATTTTTAAAAATATATTGTTCAGAATCACCCCCAAAACTCTTGTTTTCATGTCCCTTTTTTTTTTCCCATGGAGCTTTCTTTACTCTTAGAATCCTTCTGTCAGGCCTCTCAATTCCAGTTAATGCTTTTCCAGATTAAAGACAGATGTTAGTAGATGTCTGGGGGAACCTATGTTGTACAGAATCTACTATAACTTACACATTATCAATAGTTATTCAAATTTCTGAGTCGTTTCCACTTTAGTCTGCAGCATCATACAAGCCGAGGCTGAGACAGTTGACAGCACTCAGGACTAAATACCAGACATTTTGCAATTGAAAGAAAGATTTAGGACTTTACTCCAGGTTCAAAATAGGCTGATTATCACAACTCAAATTCCAAGTGTCCAGAGTACACACACACCTTGCTTGAAGCATCTCAATGTGATGCACACTCCTGTGCTTTCCAGAAGGAAGGTACTCACAAACCCACTCCCACAGAAAAATTTTGAGTTTGCAGATGATTAAGGTTTATACAGCAGGTTTATTTCTTAGTTTATAAATGGTTGGAAGCATCAATTTAAAAAAAAAAAAAGTAATACCGAATCAACCTTTTTCAGGAATCTGCTGCTTCTTTGCAGTTCCTGAAAAAAAGGACACAAGAGATTCATGGCTGCAAATCAAGGCCAGTAGTTTCCAGTAGAATATCAGAGAATGAGATGTAAGCATCACCCTTAGAGATTAATATCCTGTAAAACAGAGAAATCTCTGTTCAGGCAATCATCATCACCTCATTTCATTTGGTATCCCCTCATTTCATTCAGGTAGGGATTCATGTTCAGCTACTAAAACTGAAGTTTCTCACTATGTGACACTCACAGATTTGAACAAGAAAGAAACACGTAGATAGGAATGAGACACATTTTTAAAATCAGAACAGGATTTGTTTCCTTATTACAGATAATTTCCTGACTGTATTCACTTAACTTTCATGGTAGTTCAAAAGAGCTGTTAAGTGAATAGATGTCATCACTGTATTTCAACGGTTTCTTTTTTTTTTTTCTTAAAATGCTGAAAAATCATTGGTTTTAAAATTTCCGGTGTATGTAGAAGTCTCACTTCTTTACAAGCACATCAATATTGTCAGCTCAGTCTGCTTTAGTGAGTGAAATATCATGGGAATATTTATTAGAATATTCAAACTGATTTGTAGGTATGCATAGTAACTCTGGAGTAAAGGAAAAAAAAAACAAGAGAAAGAAAAAAGAAAATAAAAGGATAGCTTTCTTAGGTCTACAGTCCCATCATAGGTCTAAAATGTTAATTCTGGCATACAAAAAGAGAATTATTTCTATCACAGTTTTGAAATAATAATGATTTTTCTCACACAGTTAATTTCCACAACAATCAATTACATTAATCATGATGTAGTTTATGTATAAAGTGTATACTTAAAATTTGAACTGCACATCATTTGAATAACATGCTGCAGTAGCTGCTATATATTGTATGCACCATGTTTAATGGCTGGGAAAAAAAAATTATCTACTGCATCCTTCATATCCTACCAGGAGAAAGTGGGGAGATTTCATAGTCTTCATACTCTAATATTTGCATGACACTCAGAATCACATTTAAAACAGGAACATAAGCTGGGCATTTTGGAAAAGAAGTCTAATTATAATAATTTTAAATCATTTGGAAGAAAAAAACCAAGTGGACACTATGTCTCAGAAGTGCTATTTTGTGGAATGAATATTAAAAAATGTGAACTGTGGATATTATGTTTTCTCCCCTTAGTCCAAAGAGATAAAGTGGTGGACTAAATCTTTGAAGGTTTTGAAGGCATATTAGGAAGCCATAGTTCATAATTTTTACTAAATAGTTTGCTATTTTTATTGATTTTTTTGAAAACATATGTTACTAAATTTTCTGGTTGTATTAAAATATGTATACTTAATATTTCCTACCCATAAGGCCAAGGCTTGCATGATTTCCAATGCCTGTGACTTTAGATTTCCTGAGGAGAGGCCTATTTACTATGTTTACAAAGGTTTCAATAAATTATTAATAATAATAGCAGTAAAGGTATTTCTGAAGATGACTGACATTCTACTAATACGACAGAATGGAAGTTACCCTGTGCCAGTCATGTGCTGAGCAAGAATCCAATTTCCCTCCATGACTGAAGGTATGCAGACCTCAGAACGGTGTTGCGTTGCCTTTATTTGTGTCCTCACTGGTGCTTCTTTTTGTGCCCCATTGGTAGGGGCCATGATATTCCTTGTAAATTCTCTTCAGGCTGAACAAAGACACCAGACCGCGTGTCAGGGAACTCTTGTGACTTTATTGTACAGTCACCATAGCTCTGGCAACCCATCCACTGTTTAGATGCAAAAAGATGTTTGTTAACAAGCCCTTAAATTCTTACAATACTCTTCTATAAGTTCAGGCTAACAAGTCCTTAATTTTGTAAAATATTCTTAAATAAGCTTTCAACTCCTCCCACGAAACTTCTCAAAGGTACTGGCTACCAAGCCAAACATACTGCCACAAGCTCTCCACTCCCACAGCAAAGTTGGAGTACAGGGTAGAAAATGATAGCTGGGCTTTGCCCAGGCAAAGCAAGGCGGGAGAGGAATAAAGACAGAAAAGGGAATGAGAAACCAAAGAATATCACCAGTCCTTAGATCCTGAGTTGGTTCTGCTGCATGAACAATCCAGAGCTGAGGTAAACAATGAGTGAAAGAGAGAAGAAAAAAAAAGAGAGTAAGTGGGCCCAATTCACTTCCTTTTATAGTTAACCCAGTGCATGCCTCTTACATAAGCTAGATTTTTTGTGCCTTTTTTGTTCATGCATGCACAGCCAGCCCTTTTAGCCTGCTCCAGTAAGTGATTTGAAGGGGAAGCTGAGCATGAGTCTCAAGGTGGAGTAGAAAGCTGACTCAGAACAGCACTGTCTACCTCTATGGAACCCTCTCCCAATCATCTTTCCTGTCATAACAGTCAGAATTTTGAGACATGGTCCTCCACCAAACATTATTTTTTGAATCCCTTCCAAAGAACTTTGTAAGTGGGCTTAGTCCATTAGCTCAGTTTTTTTCCCACTTCTCATTCTTAACTCTTTTTTTCATGTGTCAAATGCAGTCATAAGTAGCTTTTATTCTGGTCAGTAGATTTATTTTTAAATTCTGCACTATTGTAAAGTAGTTGCAACTCTACATTCTTATCCATTTCTATTTTGTCATGTGTTATTCCACATAGTAGTTTCATACTGCAACCCCTGGCCTCAGTTCTACGTAGATTTTTTCAGTAATGCTGCTCCTTGTGAATATTTCCATTAACCAAGATTACTGACTGGAAACTTGCACCTGGCACTACCACACTAACTTGTACGGTGATACAAGTTTGCTCTCCCACACAGCTTTGGAAACAGAGCATGCACCCCTCTGTGCTTATATCTCCTGTTCTACCAGTGTGTCTTTTATGAATCCACCCTTTCTGTTGACAGCTGATCTTCAGAACCAGCAGGAGATCCAGAAAGATTATCTGAAATAAAACCTCAACTCACTGTAGAAACTATTTTCCATTACTTGTAGGAAACTTCTCAAAGTCAGGGAAGTTAAGTACAGCATACATTTCATTTAAGCAATT
Organism: Pachyramphus minor; assembly: GCA_013397135.1. Taxonomy (NCBI): domain Eukaryota; kingdom Metazoa; phylum Chordata; class Aves; order Passeriformes; family Tyrannidae; genus Pachyramphus; species Pachyramphus minor. The sequence continues at coordinate 51,517 of VYXB01007285.1, read as the reverse complement.
GCAGCATATACAGTGTTTTTCTTCATTACAGTATAATTGTATTTTACTGTACAAAATAATATTGTTCAGGTCTTGAATTATCCAAGTTATTCCTCCATTTCTATAACATTTCCCACAAACTTCACTCTAACTGCCCGTGGTGCATTACTGTGAAGTGCACAAACATACCAACTTTAATAGCTTTCTTCAATAAAGAGGTCAATAGAAATAGCACACAGTGACCCATAATTGAATGCAAGAGATTTACTGAAAGTGATTAAGCTTTCAGAGTCACGCACAGGCAGCTGTGCTCATACATCTCAGCCATACTGTAAGTGCACATCTTCCCTCATACTGACTTGCAGATTTAGCAGTCATGTCCTAGGTCAAAGAATATACTCACAATAGAGGAACTTGAAAGTGCCTAGGTGAATAATAATAATTGCAATTAATAAAGTACTTTGCACAAGGGATGGCTGATGGCATTGCCAATCTTTCAAAACATGTTGTGGTTGATAACAATTGCTTAGGTCTGCAAATCTCTTCCTCATCGTTTAAATTAATGTTTTAACTTAATTTAAAATGCAAAGTCAAACTCAAAGCATGAGGCCAGAGCCATGCTGTTGCAAACTCTTACACATTGAGTGATTCCACTTAGTAGGAAGCCCAGTTTCTACACTAAGCTTTCAGCTTTCACATAAAGTAAACACACAAATAAACAAGAAAAGCAACTTTGAGTTTCTTTTTCAAAGTGGGTGTCTTTCTGCCTTTTTTTTTTTTTTTTTGAGCAGGGAAAGCATAAAACACAGAATTTAAATAACTGTAAAACAGAAAACATTTAAAATGCTTCAGTTTTCACTGAGGGGGAAAAAAACATGATGCTTTCTACCTTGAAAAGTCACATTTGAAAAAATCAGAAAGCAGTAATATCTCTATCCTGAATCAGACACATGATAAAAATAATTACCTTTTAACACCATCTAAGCAGTTAGGGTAGAACTGGCTTTGTATAAACCATGGCCAATTCTGGTGGCCAAGGTGTTTTGGATACTGATATCCTTCTACTCAGATTAAAATTTGTGCTTCCTATTCCCTTATGTTCTGTTTGTTTGTTTTAATGGATTTGTGATACTTAGATTTAGATATCTAAAATTCTGATATCTCCATATGAAGTAGTTGTTTTGTAGTTCTTTTTCTTCTTAATGAAAGAAAATTGACATTATTCATCACACTGATTATCTGACACTTTTTTGATATTTACTTCAGGGTAAGATGGGTCATTCTTGAAAACTTATTCTCTGAATCTTCAGTGATTGTATCGAGACTCTGAGGCAAGAAGTTAGATGCAGATACCCAGACTTAAATGAATACAATTATCTCCCACAGCTTATCAGATAAGTCATCTATATACTCCTTTCTTGTCATATATATGTAGAAGTGTGAACTCAGAAAGCAGTTGCACTACAAGTGTCTTCCCCTCTTTTTCTGTCTATACACTTGGACAGTCATAAACTTTTCTTGAGTTCATTCTTCAGCTTTATTTCACCCTGTAGTATCCAATGAAGAAGAAGAAGAGAAACCTTGAAGATATAAATAACTTTTCAGTTTAAAAGGTAAAAAATATTAGTGACTTTATGCTACACTTTTATGAGACTATGCCATAATCAATAGAAAGTCAAATGCTTATAAATAATTTAAATCTAAATCGAAATCTTTTTGCATTCATACAATTGTAGTGGGTTGACTCTGGCTGGGTGCCAGGTACTCACTACAGCCTCTCTCTCACTGCCCTCTGCAACTGGACAGAGGAGAGAAAAAAAACAGCTAAGGACTCCTGAGTTAAGAGCTGTGAGAGGTTCACTTAATGATCACCATCATGGGCAAAACAGACTCAAAGTGGGGATATCAACTGAATTTATTACAAACAGCAAAAGAGTGAGAAGTAAAATACTTAGAGAGAAAAAAAACAGCTAAGGACTCCTGAGTTAAGAGCTGTGAGAGGTTCACTTAATGATCACCATCATGGGCAAAACAGACTCAAAGTGGGGATATCAACTGAATTTATTACAAACAGCAAAAGAGTGAGAAGTAAAATACTTAAAAACACCTTCCCCTGCCTCTCCTTCCTTCCATGTTCTCCCTCCTCCCTGCGAGGGATGCAGGGGGACAGGGAATGGGTGCCAGGGTCACTTATTGTTTCTGCCGCTGATCAGAGAGAAGAGAGCTTCCCCTGCTCCCGTGGGGTCCCTCCCATGGGAGACAGTTCTTGATGGACCTCTCCAGCATCAGTCCATCCCATAGGCAGCAGTTCTTCACAAGCTGCTGTCCCGTGGGTCACTCCTCCATCGGGTGCAGTCCTTCACAGATGTACCAGCGTGGGTCCCCCAAAGAGGCCACAAGTCCTACTTGGGAAAAACCTGCTACAGTGTGGGCTTCCCTCTCCACAGGCTGCAGGTCCCCAGCAGGACCCTGCTCCATCCTGGGTCTCCCACTGGGTCACAGCCTCTTTCAGACACCCACCTGCTTCAGCATGGGCTCCTCCATGGGCTGCAGGTGGGTCTCTACACCCCGATGTTCCTCCATGGGCTGTAAGTGCACAGCTGCCCCACCATGGGCTGCACCACGGGCTGCAGGGGCCTCAGCTCCAGTGCCTGGAGCACGTCCTCGCACTCCTTCTGCACTGACCTTGGTGTCTACGTTGTTATTTCCATGTTCTCACTCCACTCTTCCCTGGTTGGAATGCTTTCTGCACAATACCTTCTGTTCTTAAATATGTTATCACAGAGGAGTTGCTATCATTCCTGATTGGCTCAGCCTTGGCCAGCAACAGGAAGCTGGTCCTGTAGCTGGCTGGCATTGGCTCCATGGGACAGGGGAAGCTTCCAGCAGCTTCTAACAGAAGCCACTCCTGTAGCCCCCCAGTTACAAAAACCTGGCCACAAAAACCCAGTACAACAATATACTGAAAATGTTACGTTAATGTAAATATTAAGAATAATTTCTCTGTCTTTACACTTTAATCAAACATTCTGGAAAAATAAGCTTCCTTTATGCAACAGACTTAAATCGCATCTTATTTTACGGTCTCTTAAGAAAGGCATTTGCAAAGAGGATGCATAGCGTTCCAAGACATTTATATAAAAGTTTTCTATGCTTTGCGACTTCCTGTGGACTTGCAGTTTATCTTCGAATTTATGCCTGACCAAATGTGCACAGTAAATTAAATTCTTCTATGAATACACAAATCAGAATAACTTACTCTGTTGACAGTATAAACAAAATTGCCTTTGGGTCCAAATAATCTAGGAGATTAGTAGTTTACTAAGTATTCTTTATTTCTAATCCATGAGTATATTTCTGAATTGTGGTGTCTCTTCTAAATTCATACATATTTTATCACAAAGAAAGTTTGCATACATAAGGAAATAATGACACTAACGAAATAAGACTATGCATCAGAAGAGATAGAAACTAATAGGTAGATGGGTTGTTTTTAAACCAAATTTTGCTCCTGTTAGAAAGAAAAAAATATTAAAAATAAATTACATTGCATCCAGGAGGTCTGCCTGAAGTCTATTTGTATGCATGTGCATATGTTTAGATCTAAATTTTTTTTTAATGGTACCTATGCCTATATATGCTGTGTTATATAGTATAGCATAACACATATTAAATTAATTTAATAAAATATAGGTTACATAGTCACATATATTCACCCTATTCAAGTTAAAAACTCATTATATTCTCATAGAACTTTATGGTAAATCTCCTGTTAGCAATGCATTGTGCATGTAATATGAGAAATTCTTTCATTTATGAAATTAAAAATGTCAAGTGCCTGCTTTTTGCCTAACGTTACTGAGATAACCAGCACGTACTCTGGAAAAGAGAATTACGAAACCTCCCAACCCTTTTTTCATTGAGATCTTGAAGTACCAACACACTTCACTGAGTTATACTCAGAGTAGAATATAGAATAAAGAGAATAGAGCTTGTGCCCTAGCTACAGAATGGCAGAAGAAGGTTTGGTTACCATTCTCTGCTTTACTGAATGTGTCAATGTGAGCTGTGAGTCACTGCAGATGTTCGAGATCTTCCAGCACCATCATGCCTTCATTCACAATCAATGAACTGTTAAGGTTCACATGTGAATTGTCATTGCTGGGTTCTAATGTGACATGCACCTATGGTATTTCATATAGCTCAGAGCAATAACTTAGATTTAGATTTAGAACTTTAGATTTCGAAACATTCAAATTCCAGTAGCATTATTACTGACTACTTATAGGTTCAGAAGTGTTGTTTCAAACAATATTTATTAGGGGCTTCTTTTTTAAAAGATTCTGAATCTCTGGACTCAGCTTTAAGGGGGTTCTGTTTTCTGTCAGTCATGTCAGATGTGGAATAAAAAATCATTATTATCCAGAATAAAATCATCTACTTTTTCTTCTTTTTTTTTTTTTCCCCCTGGTAAGTAACATATAGCAGTTTCAATGACAGCTTATTTTTTACTCTGACCTGCACTTTTTATGCTTTTCCAGTTCTCTCTCCCCCTCCCACTGGCAGGGAGTTGTGCTTAGTTGCCAGCTGAGGTTAAATACTATTACTCATGCAGCAATACAAGACAAAAAACACTGGGAAAAAGGAATTCAAGTGTTTGATGCTTAAAACTTGATGGTCTAAATACCGATTATAGGGACTTCTTCATAATTGCTATCTATCTTTAGTCTTATCTCTCCTTGTATAAACAGTTCTTCTAGGTTGTGATTCAGAGCAACAGTTCTGAAGCACCCCCTAGACAAATTGAATCCAAAGGTAGAAGAGACTAAGATGCAGTTTATATTTCTTTTTTCTTCTTCTTCTTTTTTTTTTTTTTTTTTTCCTAAAAGTTATGTGGGAAGGATGAAGTCCAGTATACATGAATGGTTGTTCAGATTTCTAATAGCCATTTAGTTCAATGTTTATATTTGTCCTTTTTTATTTGATATTGACAAAATGGAATGAGAATGTTATTTCTGTGATCATTGATATCAGAGAGAGCAGTCCTGAAGGATGACCTGTAAAGTGTGAAGATTTGTTAGCAAAACAAACCAGTTGCTTGGTCTTGTTTGTTATTTGTCATTCCCCACTCTTCTAAAGCCTTCAGTCAATTTTTCAAATAACAAAAATGCCATGTCACAAAAAATGCCATGACAAGCCTTAGTGCCTTGAAAAACTGAGTCTTTCGTAAGGCACCCAAAAGTTAGATTTTGTCTGGCTACACTTTTTGAACAATGATGCCTTTCAAATACATTTATACAAATCAAAGCCTATTTGTGAAATAAATAATTCAGTAACTGCAATATATATAATTCAACCCATCCCAAGTGACTCGATTACAGCCTCACCTTTAGAAGCTGTCCCACCACACCAGTGCTTGGGCACGATGATAGAATCAATTTGAGTGGCTTTCCCTGGTGTTGCTCCTGAGCTATTTGGTCAGCAGCAGGAAGCAGGTTTGAAATCTTTAAGACAGTCATTAACTTTCATAAGAACTAAAATGCACTTTATCTAAAATGTTGCTATTATTAATGTTAATTGCATAGCTATGGAGGCCAAGTTCTCCTCTCTGTTTCAATTATGTAATCCTCTGACTTTAATGGGGCTTTACAGATAGGAGTGAGGGCAGCACCATGGGTGGCACAGATCATAAAAGGGTGCTCCTTCCCCACTTTTTAAACCTGGGCTACTCATAGTCCTGGGTACCTGATCCTCAACCCCAAGCCACTATTAGGATTAGTGTTCAGGTTAGTCTTCAGACAACCATTAAACCGACAGCTCCATGGACACTAGGGAGCGAAAATGCATGCTAAGGAGAGCGTGGCATTGTACCATCATTGCTCCTTCCATAGGTTTTATACTGATTTTTATTTTATTCCACAGTTGTTTTTTGGGGTTTGTGTTTTTTGGGGGGGCTTTTTGTTTGTTTGTTTGTTTTTGTTTTGTTTGTTTTTTATATAGTACTGGGGACCTCAGCCTACCAGTCTAGAGTTCATTAAGTTTAGGATTAGGGTTCAGAGAACCATACACCTCCAGGGACAGTAGAGTTGGGAAAAACATGCAAATATGTGCACAGCACTTCACCAACATTGTTCCCACCCCACCTTCTTAATCTGGACCACGCATGGTGCTAGTGGCCTCAGGCTCAGATTCTAGCCTTCACTCATTTTAGGATTAGGGTTGGAGTTCAGAGATCTCCTGGAAGCTTTTGTCTTTATAGGTGTGGAATAATGTCAGAGGATATGTATAGCAGTAGTAGTTGAATAATGTGTTTTGGTGGTTGTTTGTTTGGGTTTTTTTAAATCCTTTTCTCCTAAGGTCTGTCTTGCAACTGCTAATGAGCTGCTGTGGGAGTCTAAATCAGGAAAGCAAGGTAACCCTAGGGAAAACTTGCATGAGGTCTACAGAGAGCACAAAGAATAACATGGAATGACAGCTTAGTCATTGAAAGACCTGAGTATCATCCTGTTCCTGCTCATTCTACCTTCACCAACACCACCTCCTTCCCATGCGAATACCACCCCTGGGTAGTACTACCCACTTAAAAATTGCAGGATGGTTAAAAAGTATTGAATTGCTGTAAGAATAATCAATGCCTGTGCAGAAAAACACAATATGACTTCCATTTCTCAATAGATGCCCAGCTAGGCATCTACATCTGTTTGATCCTTCTTCAAAACTGACCCTTGCTTTCAGGTTTTTAAGGTGTTTTTTACCAAGTGACAGTTTTAACATTATATTTATTATCAAGTTAATATTATAACATAAACAGAACTAAGAGGTGGATAAATAAATGAAAAAAACCAAAACCAAAAACCTTACAGATATAAACATAGGGAATAGATGTTGAAAATGGGAGACAAATATATTTGATTTGTAAAAATAATCTCTTCAAGAATTATGCTCTTATACCAGCAGTTGATTTTTGTTTTTTAATTTTCAGATTATTTGCTCTGCTTTTGAGCTAGTTTAACTGCTGATAGAAATTCACCTAAAGAGGAGATCATAATGTTGACATGAAAAAAGCTAATTGATAAGGTTAATATGAACACAATTTTTACACAAATGATGATTACTAACTGTAGCCAATGTTATAGTCACAAGGATGAGACAGAGAGCTGAGCAGAACCATACAATTAAAATTACCCAACCTGAAGAAATAACAACTACTGTAAAATCATGTATGTCACATCAATGGTCTTTTTGTGTCTTATTCTCGCATTTAATCACATATGTTGAATCAGTTTCATTTCATTGCTGCATTGCTTCAGTTAGATAGACATGGCTTTTTATTCTTGTTGAAGAAGCTCTTTCAAGTAGCAGTAAGAGGGCACATATCCTAGTCATAAGGAACTGAATTTCAAAATTGTTTAAAAATACACAAAATATATTTTTCAGTTTTAACAGGAGAAATGGTTATCTTATAGAACTATTTTTTTGTTTTGTTAGTTTTAATGCAATATTTCAAAGAATTTCAAGGAACAGTTCTGTACCAAACAGATGAAAAACATTCTGACCCCAAACATTTCAAAAAATTAGATAGCAACTGTTTTAGCTAGTACAGCTTTATACTAAACAATGTAATTGAAACTACAACTTTAAAATAATATAATAAGGAACACGTAAAACTGAGTTTCTGCCAAAAAATACTCATGGAATTTTACCTTTGTGGAGTCTGTTGAAGGAAAAAAATTAGTTTTGTTTAAAGTATTTGGGTATAGGTGTCTACAGAAGTGATTAAAAAATCATAGAAAGGCGTAAAAAATCTTGGAATCCATAGCAGACCACAGATTGATTCCTCGTATTTTAATTTCTTGACATTTCAGAAACATTGCCCTAAATTTGTTTCCATTACATATATAAAGTTCTTATACTTTCATTCCTGAGGAAAGACATTTTCTCAGTGATTGTAGGTTGATACCTTTCCTTCCTTCCTTCCTTCTTGCACTCTCTCTCACTTTCCTTTCCTACCTTCCCTCTTTTCTTCCTTCAGAGTCAGGAACTGACATGGAATAGGTTGTCCAGAGAAGTTGTAAGCCCCATCCCTGAAAGTGTTCAAGGTCAGGATGGATGGGGCTCTGAGCAACCTGATCTAGTGGAAGGTGTCCTTGCCCATGGGAGAGGAACTGGAATTAGATGATCTTTAAGATCTCTTCCAACCCAAACCATTTTATTATTCTGTTATTCTATGATTCCTCACTCTCCTAGTTACAGGGGCCTGGATCAGTTTATCACAATGTGGATATAACCAAAACTGTGTGTTCTATACCCGCTATGTCGTTTCTGAAGGACTGGTTAGAAATAGATCATTTGCAGCAGCTGCCCAGGGCACACCTGACGCCTCATGCTACAGTCTGGACAGGGGAGTGTTTCTTTGTCTTCACGCCAATGACTGAGGTGTGATACCTCATCTCCAGGGAGGCATTAGTACCTTCACACCCAGCCTGAGGGGTCATCTCTGCTAATGGCCCATACTGGACTGATGCAATAGGCAGCTGCAAGGACCTAGACCATCAAAGATTCCAAAAATACCCTGTGACTCACAGAGTAAAATCACCCATTGTGAAACTGGGGGAGGTACTGGGTATTTCCACCTGAACATAAGCATATATAATCTTGGATTTTGAGGACTTCTGGTACCATTCATTGGATGCAGAGGAGAGAAGGCCACTCTCGACGTGGTTGCAGTCATTTCTTCAGACGAACTGTGACCATCATCTGGACCAACAGGTTTCCTTGCCTTGTACTTGGACCTCAGGGGGAACATGTGGTCTCAGCACGGGGGCTAAAAACCATCATTTTGTTCTTGTCCCAGGGTGCTGGGTTATACATCTGTCTTTGGAGGTTAAAACCATTTTCTCTGTATCATTGTATATATTGTAATCTTTCTAGTAAATCTTCTAATCTCTCTCGAGTTGGGCTCATTTCTCCCTCTAGTTTACTTTTAAATCAGCACACTCCTGCACTGCTTGGGGTGGGGAAAAGCGGTGATGAAACTGAGCCTGGGAAGGGTGTTGTCCTGGTTGCCAGGAGAGAGTTAATTTTTGCAGTGCCCAGGAAGGCAGCATGGATAGGATTTGGAGGTTATTTTATACTACCTCATGTAATAAGGGGTCTCCTGCAGGTCAGATAGTGTGACAGAGGGAGTGGTAAGGTATTGTAAGGGTTGAGCACTTCATGGGAGTCTGTTATTAGCATTTTTGCTGTTACTGTTATTTTTTTTATTTCACTGTAGTTTGCAGTAAATTGCTCTTATCTCAACCCATGATCTTTACCCTTTGTGCCTCTAGTTCCCCTTTCCATCCTGTCACAGTGGGAGGGGGGGTTATACAGGCAGTAAATTGCTCTACATGATTTGGAGTGTTTCAGTGGGAACGCTAAATTGGGAAATACCATTCCTAAACCATGACAGGGGTGAATAAAGTTCCTGTTTTATTGTTTGACCTTTTGTTTCCCAACACCCAAATCTATTTAAATTGGCAAAAATTTTATTTTTGTTTTTCAAGTTCAATCCATTTTGCCCACATTTCTAAGTTATAAGCAATCTCCCTTTATCTCAGTAATGAAATTTCTCATTACTGCTTTTTTCCTATTTTCTCTTCCTTCCTGCTATGTGAAGGGGAGTGAATGAGGGGCTGGGTGGGAGTCTGGCTGTTAGCCAGTGCTGGCCCACCAAGACCATTTCAATTGTAAACTAAAACTGTAAAACATGATGCACATATAAAATATATTCACTGCCCCTCAAAGCTTGAAATCTACAAGAGGAAAATAAGTTTTAAAAAAGACACTAGAACTTCAGGGACTAGGTTCTCAGTTCCCTGATCATGAGTAACAGAATCTAAATCTGTATTAGTTTAAAATATAAGCTTAAAAAAAAATCACCTTTTGTATAGCGTTGACATTAGTAGTTGTTCATATAGTTGATGTCTCATTTTTCCTCCTTTGTTCACTGCTTCTTTTTTATTCCTACAACCATGAGATATGTGCTTTGTTGAAGTTAATTGTAATCTGTTGACCTAAAGGGACCTGTCTGGGATATTTATAAACAAAAACCTCATATTTTCAAACCTGAAGAACTGAGTGCAAGTCTTATTTTCTGTTTTATAAACTAATTCATTCTCTGTGAGTGTGGTTTTCAAAGGTACCCTGTGGAGACTTCAACTGTTTTTGTCTGGGTGAAAACTGATATGTGTCAATTCCTTTTCATTTTCTTTTCAGAGTTAATTAGAGAGTATTAAGTATGGAGGAGGGCAGGGGGTAAAGAATTTTATGAGACATATGCCAAACAGTTCTACAGCTACTCTAATTAGGTCTAACTTCCAAATGCGTATAAAAAAGAGCCATCAGAAAGAGGTTATTAGAAGAACCATACTAAACAATTCAACAGTAATTTGGAAGCTGAAGAAATAAAATGCATATTCCAGTGGGATTTATTTAAAAAAAAAAAATAAAATAACAGTAGTCTGTTTTGACTAATTCTATTTGTAAAGAAAAGTTGACCAAATGCTGGTTAAGAGTGAGTTGAGGTTTCTTATTTTGTCTTTAACAGAAAATATCTAGGAGACTGAAAAATTCTTAATGTCTAGTACTGGGTATATTTTCCTAGTTTCAAGCTGGCTTGGCAAAGTGTCTCGGAAATTAACACCTAGGTGACACTGCAAAAGAATAAGCAGAAAAAGATAAGCTAAACCTGAACTCTCTATGGTGCCTTGAAGAGTGCAGAAACTCGGATAGATTTGACCATTAACAGGATTTGGGCCCATATATGTGATCTGTTTTGCAGAACTACTGAAGGTGGCACCCACCAATTCAGCCCCAGATACTGCAACATTTTGAATGGTAGGGACTTGATGAAGACTGACAGAAGTATTAGATTTTTGCCAAATGTAACCAAGTGAATGCAATTTTTTTATATGTTTATTAACAAAAAAGATAATTTTGAGAGAACACCTGTCCTGGCAGCAGGGAGAAAGGGAAGAGAACAGCTGCTTTGAGCTATTGCCAGCTGTCTCCCCATTTAAGCTCAGATCCAGAGTCAAATGACTGTGCAGAGCCCTAATGGATTTACAGAGTAGCCTGCTTAGGACAGACTCCTCCTAAGGTAACTCTTGTCTCACCTTGAGACTTTCCCTTGGATATCACTTCATGGGCCATAATGGTCAAAAGAATTGAAGCCTTGTTAAATTCTGAATGCCCTATGGAAGTGGTATGGCAGATAGGACTATACATAAAGCTATAACCCCATACTGAGACTTGCCTCAGCTTGGCAAAGCCATGACCAGAGAAAAGCAAGATGAGGCAAGGCAAGGAAAGAGCAAATGCTACTGCATGAAGTAAGGTCTCAATATCATAATTTCTCCAGAGGTTAATTTAGAAGGCAATGTCAGTTCCACCTTTCATTTAGAATATGCCTGTGTCATGGTTTCATTCAATAAGAAGCTTCACAGGGCATCCTGTTCTCTTATCTAACCCAGTCATGCTATAGTTGTGACTTCTAAAATATTTAAGGATAAAATAATGAACAAACAATGCAAAATATCCCATATATTATCTTACTTGTCCTGATATACTTTTTATTGTCTATTGTGATGAGCAAGGCATAAAGAACAGTAAGTTAAGACTATCTGAAAAGGTCAAAAGCCTGTCTAGCCTGGTATCTAATCTGAGACACTTCTAAGTACTTAGGAAAAAAGCTAAAAGAGAAGTGTAACCCCTCAGCTACCAATGAACCTTTTCTGCTATTATATTTTGAAGATTTTTGAACCTCTTTACATTTTCAATGAGCCCCACAGATTTTTATATCTTGTATGAAAATAGAACAACTAAGCCTCCTACCTAATCCTTTATTCATCTGCCTCAGTTCTCTAGGAAAACTAGGTAATAAACCTGTGGAGTTCTTCTTTTCAATGCCATATGTGACTTTAGAAACCTGTATCTTATTTTTTTTTTCTGCTTCCGCTTTCCCAGAAGAGTTATAACCTTTTAATCTGTCCTCATACAGCAACCTGTTCATATATTTGATTGTTTTCTTTGATTTCCTTTCTTTCTATTTGAGTTCTGTTCCAGTACTTTTGAGATGGGAGGATAAGACCCACATACAGTTCCAAAGATAGTGAAAGAAGAGGGGATTTCCACATAATGGAATAATGGCATAATGAAATTTCTGGTTTACTCTTTATTTCTTTCTTAATAATTTGTGATGTCCAGTTTAACTTTTTGAGCACTGATGTTCACTTAGCTAATTCAATTCAATTTTGGAAAACAATCTGCTTTGACTCCAGGATCTTTAGACCCATCACAGTCTTTGGATAACTAGAATTATTTTTCCTACGTGAACAACATTTTATTTGACATTTTATTGTCCTTGCCCTTTTCTCTGGATCCCTCACTAAACTCAAAGTTCAAATGAAAATATAAATAAACAACTTCTTTCTATACAGAACTAGTGCTTTTATATCCATCTTAAATTCTTCATTGGTTTTCACTCTTCAGTAGGTCAGCCTAAAGGTAACCTCTTGCATCTCTCCAACAGTGCTCCTTCTGAGTTTTTGGTGTAATCAATGTCCTACACCTGTGGTGGGTCTCCTGCTCTCAGCTGTACTCCATTTTCTCTCACTAATGAACATGTCTGTGTGCTCAATACAGAGCAGTCTTGCATTGCATATGCTGAGCCTTTGCCTTTCCTGTGTTCAAAAACTCAGAAGATTGAGATCAACAGCCTTTTGGCTGTTATGAGGTTCGTTCTAAAATGGGATTTTGGGTGATAGGCTCACAGTTTATATTCATCTTCCAACTCAGTTTTCCCCTGACCTGATGTATTGTTTAAGCATTATGTGGTAAAGGAAACAGAACTTTCTTCTCCAACTGATCTTCTGGACTTCATTAGAGTTTGCACCATATAACCCAAGGCAGTTCTTTCTGGAATTCTGCAAGGAGCAAAGTATCAGAATACAAACATGCAATTATTAGTTCTGATTAGCTGACCTGAGAGTTGTGAAGACCACTATGATTCTACTGAAACTGTTCTCTTTCAAGCTGCCCTTTCTTAGAAGTGTCTGTGTGCACAAATCAGCTTCTGGGGGCTGCAGAATTCCTATAGGAAGTTGTCTAAGAACTAGGAAAACACAATTGTGCTCACCTTTAGTAGACATAAAATAACATTGCATGGGAATGAAGAACGGTTTCGCTTATGTTTGTCTGAGATTTGACCATTGCTAAAACCAAATGTCAGGGAGTGGAACACTATTTTCTCTCAGCAGCATCTGTCTCCTTGGCAAATTCCTCAGACAATTGTATCGGCAGCCTTGTAGTAGCCTCCAGGTCTGTCATGTAGCTACCCTTGTCCTTGTAACGTTGTTTTATAGTGATTCAATTTGTTTCTGAATAATGTCTGCAATTTTTATGCAATTAAACTCAATACAAATCACTTCTGAGATCTCTAAGCCAGTCTTTTTATGGAAATATGCAATACTTATTAACTATTGACATTCCCCCTACCAAGCATTTATTATAATAAATAAGAATTGCAACACAAATTGTTACTTTGCCAGCCTGGAAATATTCCAGCCTTTACATTGATACAGTCCTTTGTCAATATTCCTGGTTTCTTCTTAGAGTTACACAAACATTTTTCAGATTCTTGCACTCAGGTTTAATCCATGATAGTCTTATTTATTATCAATTAATCTGTGCAGTTAAAAATGCCTGCCGCTTGCTGGATCTTGTGACCAGATGACTTTCTGTAAATTGTTACATAATAGTTTGCTTTTATATAGTTTTTTATCCAGCATCAACTTATTCTTGGAGATTAACTATTGAAAAAATACTTGCAAAACCTTTGCAGACTAGATTAAAAACCGAATCCTCACTGGTGATAAATATGTAGAACTCAATTTTGTATTCATTTGAGAATCTGACATTTAAATATTAAAACCAATTATAAACTGCTTCCTTGAGTTCACATAGAGCAATATATTTAATAAGCAAAATATAGATTTGTGAAAAAATACCATCTTACACAAAGATTTCCTGACAAATCCAGAGATTTAAAAAGCCACAGGCCTAAATTAACTTTAAAAACCTACCTTCTATTGACAGGTTGATTTGAAACTCTTTTTGTTCTTTTAGCAAATAAATTCACAAATAAAAAGAACACTTTCCAAGAAATACTGACAGATATTTTTATAAATATTTCTCTTTGAGAATAGAAAGAACCCTTTGTCAGCTTCAAATAATTCAACTGGGATTTTGGGTGATTACTGATGGAGGATTAGATACTTTATTTCTTTGGAAGTCATATTAAACAGCTCTTGCATAGTTAAATACCTGAAAATTTGTGAAGTAGTTGTTCAGATTCTAAAGGGATTTGAATCAAAATATTTGAAGTGTTAAGAAAAAAAAATTAAAAAATTGACATATTCATAAATCAATTATTTTTGGTCTTCAAAAGTGCTGATGAAGTTACATCTTACTGAAACACAGGCTAAAAATTTCCATACATTAAAATATTTTTAAAATTAAAGAGTATTCATTTTTCTAGCATTATTGTCTTTTGTATTAAGGCTCATAAATAATAGATATGCAACATGTATAAAAAGATCAAGTACTGTAAAAAAAAATATTGTTTATAAAAGGAATAACAACCATATAATACCTGAATCATTAAGTATTAGTTGGATGATAAGGAAGGTATATGTTAGTTGACTATTTAGTTCAAACAGTATGTAGGAGCAAAAATTAAGGATGACTTGGCATATAAATATGTAAAATGTTTACAATTTTTTTTTGACAGACTATTGAAATACTCGTGTAAAATCAAAATAAAATTACTCTATCAAGTAAGATATAAAGCATAAAAAATGTATCAGAAAGAACACATCATGAAATTATAGAGTCATAGAATCATTTGGGTTGGAAGAGATCTTAAAGATCATCTGTTCCAACCCCACTGCAATGGGCAGGGACACCTTCCACTAGATCAGGTTGCTCAGAGCCCCATCCATCATGGCCTTGAACACATGAATACATCTTGAACACTTGAATACACCCTGAGTAATGCTTACAAACATTTAACTGAAGTATTCTCTGGAGATAGGCACATGTAAAATGTCACTACTTCCACAAGTTAAGATGCATGATATATTTGCCTCACTCCTGCTAAGATGGTGAGTTTATGATGATAAATGGCAATACCTTTAAGGTATTTAGGTTGTTATGATATGCGATTGATTTTCACAATAAAAGATGTTTATTTTTATAATTTTTACTTTTAGTGGAAGTATTGACTTCTTAATATGTGATCAAAAGAATTGGAGAAAAAAATAATCCTAATTATCACAATCAGCTGGTAACCAGTGGCCTAGAGATGATGTTTTAGGGCATTAAAATGTAGGTCTTCCAAATTCAGCTTCCTGGAACAAAATTTAAAAGTTGCCTTTTGCAGTGGATCAGTGGCTGTAGATTCTTCATTAAATCCGTCGCTGCATTGATTTCTGCTGGCAAAACTTAACCCTAAAGTATTTAAAAATCAATTAGTTATTGTCAGGATCCAATGTCAGTGCATTATTAAGGGTTGAATGCTGACATTGACCTCACTTGAATTATTGTTTTCACTTTACTCTAGCTTCTTTCTTTTACCATCCTCAGTCCATCCTAAGAGTAAACTGCATTGCTGTGTTGCTGTGGCACCAGCGAGTCCCTAAGATGGGGGCACTCTAGACATGTTTGCTTACCCACATGTTTGTTTTCCTCTCCTACAATGAAACCCAGATGAGCA
>VYXB01007285.1:0-35706 GCA_013397135.1 Pachyramphus minor | reverse complement strand
TTTCCCCCCAAAGTGATGTCTGCAAGGTAACCATGTGCTTGACCCACTTTATCAAATTCTTCCAAATTTCTCTGTCACAAATGAGTACAGTTTTCAGCAGTGAAAGATCAGTTTATTACTATTTTTTGAGGTTACACTTAGGTTGTGTAGATCAAGAGGGTAACAGCTTATAACACTGTTTGAAACCATTGATTGCAGATGGCAACTCTTGCAAATTGCCATTGTATCAGGATGCGATACTTTTAAAGTTCTCTCTCCTGTTAAAAATGTTTAAATAGTTTTGCTGTGATTAATCAAACTGATCAAATGAAAGTACAGCTAAAAAAAAAGATTAGGACTACCCATCAAAAAGTGAAAACTGAGCAAAACTAATTTGTAGAAATGTGTCTGCATAAGTAGAGGGCAAAGCAAGCTGCATATAATATGGGGGAAGGAAGGTGGCAGGGGAAGAGAAAGAAAAAAACAGAGAAATCCTCTCTCAAACATTCCATAGGTTCACAAAGATATATTGGTGCCAGAAAACAACCAATAGACAACAAATTTGTCTTTCAAGTGACTAGGAAAATATCCTTTCTAATTTCTCCTTGTTTTTTAATGTGAAGAAAAAAGGATCTGCTACACTTTTTGCCTGTGAAAAATGTCTTTTTTGTTGGTGGTGGTAGAGTACTTTTTATTTGAGGGGAAAAAAAGTGTTTTTCTGTTTTTAGTTCATCATTTTTATTTCTGACTTGAGATTTGATTTGCTAAGGAAGATTTGTGTATATTGGATATGATTTTGCTATAGCTTCTTCATATGTTTGATAAAAGAAGTTAAGAATTACATAGATACTTACCAGCATATAAATGAAGCAGAAGAAAGAGTATATGGAATTTAAATGTGGGGATAAAAAAATCAGCCTTTGTGTGCTCATGCTCCCAGTAATCACATTAGCAACAGCTTGAATTTAAAAAGTACTTTATGTAAAAATTTATAAAAGACCACCTTTGTAATGCACTTACATAGAATAAACAAAATGAAGGACTGTAGAGAATTGTCATGGCATGCATTGGGTCAGGCTCTTCTCCCAAAAAGGGATTTAATACCTCTTTTTCCTCATTCACCCAGAAGCAATAAATACAATCCGGTGTTCAATCAGACATCCTTTGACTTACATAAGTGTTTTTCTTTGATTTTGTAGACTGTCACAATTAGTACTTCTGGACTGGGAAACGGATATTGGGTAGCCAGTCCTTTATTTTGTCATCATTTATATAATCGGTGTACTTCCCCCGAGAAAGTAACTGTCCAAAGCATTTAAATACAAAGATTTTGAAATTGAGTCTAAAGGAAAAAAAAAAGACAAAAAACCACACAACAAAAAACCACACTCCCCACACACAAAAAAGAACCCCAAACAAACACAAACAAAAACCAAAAAACCAAGACTGTACTGTAGTCTAGGCTTTCCAGTTTACTTTCTGTGACCTTAGAGCTGCTTTTAACTGTAGATAAATGTTTAAATTCATGTTTATGCCAAAATTTACTGCTCAGAATCACAGAAGAATGTAGTTTGAAAAAAAATCTCTGAAGATAACCTAGTTTCTTCACACCAGGAACTACCCTACATTTGAGCAGAGACTCATCACAGCTTGCAAACTCTGATTTAGGGCAGGGACAGCTTGGAAAAGGGCAGTGGAATCTATGCCTATATGGCATGGGCAGACATAAGGCATTGAAGCTGCCACGTGCTACCTGAACCAGGTACCAGCTGTGGACCTCAGAGTTCATCTGTTTGCCAGCAGTCTTGGTAGTGTCAGTGCCTGTCTTATTGAAAACTGTTTTGATCCACTGGTCCAGGTCCACTACAGGAGTGGAGTAGAGTATAAAGGAGAGGAGGCAACTTTACTAGCAGAGCCACAGATGTCAAGTACCTGCATCAGGTGTAAGAACGTGTTGCAAATTTTCACCCAGAGTTAAACACGTGCTGTCTGTGATTTAAACTGATCTACTTCACTTTGTTGTGGAACCCATTGCTGGAGAAATCTTATCCATTGAATTCATATGTGAAGAAAATGAAAGTCAAACCCAGTGACCGTGCTTTGTTATTTAGGAACAAGTGTGCCAAACTAAAGCCCAGAGCCCAATTACTCTCTTATATTCAAAGGCAAGTAACTTCTGAAATGGTTGTTTCAAACTTTAATTAGAATCCAAGACACTGGGCTGCATGAGGAGGAATGCTGCCAGAAGTCAAGGAGGTGATCCTTCTCTTCCACTCAGCTCTGGTAAGGCTGAATGTGGGGAGCACTGTGTCCAGCTCTCGGCTTCCCACTGTGAGAGACACAGATGATAATACTGAAAAGAATCCAAAGAAGGACCATTAAGAAGATGAAAGGACTGGAACATCTCTCATATGAGAAAAGGCTGAGAAAGCTGGGACTACTTAGTCTGGAGAAGAGAAGGCTCAGAGTGGATTACATCGATGTATATAAATACCTCAAGGGAGGATGCAAAGAAGATGAAGCCAGGCCCTTTTCAATGGTGCCTGGTGACATGACCAGAGACAATGGTCACAAACTGAAACACAGAAGGCACTGTCTGAGCATGAGGAAACACTTTTTTTGCTGTGAGAGTGGCTGAGAACTGGCACAGGTTGCCCAACAAGCTTGTGGAATCTCCTCAGAGATATTCAGGAGCCATCTGGCCATGGGCCAGGGCAACTGGCTGTAGGCAGCCCTTATTCAGCAGTGGGGCTGGATCAGATGACCTCCAGGGGTCCTTGCCTATCTCAATCATTCTGTGACATACGAACAAAATCTGTGTATTTGCTATGCTATATGCAACAACAACAAGATATTCTTCAAAAGTCAGTGTTAACTTACCAAATTGACTTCAGGCTCTTTTATTCCATGTTTGCACCGCTTCCCATCAAGCCGGTCACGTCGGCGTGCAATATGTACATCTGATACTTCAGTCTTAACTGTCAGATCACGGAAACTTTGTAAGCTGGAAATTTTGGTTCAGGACTCTTCATCTCTTATGACGTAAAAGATGAAAAACTTTTCTGAATTTGACAAACCAGTCTCTCTATATATGGGAGCACCTCTACTATGAAGACAGGCTGAGAGATTTGGGAATGTTTAATATAGAGAAGAGAAGGCTCTGGGAAGACCTTGTAGCAGCCTTCCAGTACCTGAATGGGGCCTATAAGAAAGACAGGGAGGGACTTTTCATTAGGCCATTTAGTGATGGGAAGAGAGGTAATGGTTTTAAACTGAAAGAAAGCAGATTAGATTAGATGTTAGAAAGAAATACTTTACTGTGAAAGTAGTGAGATATGGAACAGGTTGCCCAGAGAAGCTGGATGTCCCATCCCTGGAAGTGCTCAAGGGCAGGTTGGATGGGGCTTTGCACAAACAGTTCTAGTGTAAGATGTCCCTGCTCGTGGCAGAGGGTTTGGAACTAAAAGATGTTTAAAGTCCCTTCCAACCAAACCATTCTATAGTTCTATAAGACCTTGAATATCTGTAAGACCTTGAATAGAAAAAAAAATTCTACAAATAAGGAAATACATATCATGAAATTGAGAAGATTTGAGTTTTATAAGATTAAAGCAGTACTTGTAAGAAGCTTCTTCCTTTCCAAACCAAACCAAGATGTTTAATAGTTTCAGCTGTGAAGAGCTGTTTCACTGTTTCTCCAAAAGTTTCTAAAGCCAGTCACTGGGCTGATCTATCATTCACATATTTGCTTTTGCACATGTTTTCTGGCTTTTGTATTTTTGAATTTTATCTCTAAACGTATTTTTTCTATGTTTTCACCTTTAAAATAAAACTTATATAGTCAATCAACTCTTGTCAGGCTTTTAGAGGCCTTTTTTGATAATTTTAAATAAATCTACATTTAACATCTAATTTTTTTTTTTGTTAGCTTTAACTCTTCTGTTATGGATAAAGAAGTTAAGCAATTCCTCTCTAATTTATATACTGATGCCTAAGAGACCACAGAGGAGAAAAACACTCTAGGCCAAATTAGGTAGGAGTTAAGATAAGGGAGCAAAAGTTTTAATGAGCCTCCAGGCTCCAGGAGTACAAACCCATGCACACGCCCCGAACACAGATGTTACAGGTTTTATATTGATTTCCACCCAATCCCATTAGTCCACGCCACCCCCGTTCTGCCCCCGGCACGCCCCTTGGGAGTTGGGCCTGGGATCTTTGGGACCCCCTCTTCCTCATCTTCATCTTCCTCAAAACGAGTGCATTCCTGGAGGCTTTCCAAAGTTCTGGGCTTGAAGGTTGCTGTGTCTATGTCCATATCTTCTGGTGGTGATTTGGGGGTGTTTTCTATAATTCTGCCTTGAAAAAGAGACTAAACAGACTAATGGAATTTTAGAGGGATTGATACGAAATGGGGTAACAGGGTTAGCTATGCACAACTACTGGGCTAAGGGTAAAGGGGTAAAATATAGATGCTTTGAAATCTACATTCACTACAGAACTACTTCTAAAATCTACAAGAATTAAAAAATTAATAACTCTAAGGCAACCGTACTTAAATTAAGACAGGCCTTCAGAGCTTTATTTTGCTCTCTCTCAAACAATTCCAATATTGGATTAAGATCCTAAACTATTTTACATTAAATAAATCACTCAAACCCTTATTATTTCATTGAACGAATGTTATACACCCATTTTTGCAACTGAAGTTGTTATCCTTTTGATACTTTTTATGAAATAGAATATTCTATTGGCTGAACCTTAGAGAAAATTTAACATAAATTTCTTTTTGTTTCAAACACAATGGAATGGTTATGTTCTCACCATAAAAATGCAGATTGTAGTGTAAAAAATTTGACAACTGGGAAATTGGTATAAAAGAGATATGATCAAAATGTTTCAAATGCCCTACTTTTCCCCATACAGTATGTATTAATGGAAGAGTAACTCAACTGTTTAAAGAAGTGATATTTATAAAATGAACAGGTGAGGTGAAAAATGTCTCTAATTTTTTACATTACGTCTGATTTACCAGTTTGAACATTAAGTTGTTTCAACAAACCTCATTAAAAAAATTCTCTGAAACTAGAAAAAAGCACTAATGGAAAGGTATGTTAACTGCTTTTAAATTCTGATATTTAAGTTTATATTGTCAGTAGTACCAAAATAGACCAGATGAAATTAGATACCCGGCATTAAAAAAAAAAGAAAAAAGAAAATATTTTTAAAATGCCTATTAAAAATATATATATGCTCAATCCTGTTAATGTAAAACTAATGCTAATTTCAAATCACAAACAGTGATTATGCTTATTTCTTTTACTGTGCTGAAACAAAACATTAATGTAGACAGGCCATCATCAAATGGTAATAAATGTTAAGCCAGAGGAAACTAATTCCCCACAGTATTTTAGAGAGGCTTAATTTTTTTTAGCTGAGTCTTTAGTGGTGAGGTTATTGTGTATATGACTTTTTCAGAGCAATTAAAACATAATTATCAGATGTGCCCTGCATACTACTTAAGACTCAAAATAAATTGCAGAAAAATACTTTTATAATTTTCATTTTGTGTTAAGCATATATATTGAACCTGCAACCATAGCAGGGAAATGTGACTGATGCTTTTTTTCCCAGTGCTGTTTTGTGAGCTGTAGAACTGAGACATTTCATTGGTTATATGTCATCTCCTTGGAACACCTTTGTTGTGAAGGTATTTCAGCTTGATTTAGCTTTTAAATCCAGGATAAAAGCCTAGTTTCTTGATATAGCTGTGACTGTTCATTGAATTGATGCTAGAGATGTTACTTCCAGGTGTATTTCTTTGGTTTGGTTAGTTTTATTATGCTACAATGCTTTGCCCAAGAGGAGTAGTAAAAAGGCTGATGGTATATAACATTGTCTAGGTCAAAGTACAGCAAAAGCACACAGAACATTCTGCAATTTCTTTGAACACACAGTCCTAGAAATACACATAAAAACTACATGAGCATCAGACCAAACATTACATGCAGATTAAAAAAAAAAAAAAAGTCTTTCTGCTTTTATTCCTTTACTAATTAGTTTCAGTCCCAAGGCAGCCAATTAATTATATGCTTTGAAAATGAACTTTTCCCCTTCTAAATTCATTCAAGCCTTTCCTTTCCCCAGTCTTCAGGCTCTGCATTTTCCATTCCAAAATTTAAATCACTTGTAAATACTCCAAATAAAAGATGTCCTTATATTTTTAATGTTCTACTCCTAATTTTGAAAGTTTTAAAAGAAACAAAAAAAGAATCTGTTTTCTTTCAAAGTGCTCTTTCTGCCTAGCAGAATAAGTGTAAATATCTCTCTTGTGAAAAAGCAAATTGCAGAGAAGTTTGAAGTTGAAAGCAAAGACAAGGTTTTTCCTAGGGAATTTTCATGTGTGTGTTTCAGCTTAATAAATAATAGTGAAAAAAATATAGCAGGCTTAGAAGTTCATTTCTAGTCAGTTAATAATATTTCACTTTTTTCATACCTCAGACACATATACCAAAAGAATAACAGGGAACTGAAGTTCTGTAATGTGTATGTGTCTTCATGCAATCTCCAGTTTCATTATTTGCTATTTCTGATTCTGAATCATCACTATGTGGACTCCTGGAGTGAGGTGTAATAGTTGGCATATCAACAATCACACCCCCCCTGCTTTGTGCATAACCCTCATAAGAACAAGGATACAAATAACTGAAAGACTGGCTGTAAGCAAAGACCACAGCAACTAAATTGCTATACAACCTAGCATTGGAAAAATATTGGAATACAGTTTGTGGCTTAACAAAATGCTGAAACATTTTTTATGAAAAAAATTACAAAGCATGAAGACTTCAGCATTACAGATTCATAGCATCATACAGTGGTCAAAGAGTATCATACAAGTCAAAGAGTACATTTTGTTAAAAAAAAAGAAAAAAGAACAATTAGGCAATGGAATGTATAGAATACTTACTAATGAATGAATTTAGGCTGTAGTAATGAAATCAGGAGATAAATATTCTAAATCTTTGCACTTTAGACATGGAAAATCCCACGACTCTTTGTATTTGATTTCCAGCACTTTTTAGTTTGTCTGCAGGAGCAGAACCATGAAATATCAGTTGTCCAATCTCTTACTGGTTCTGAAACCAAGAAGGAAAGAATGATTTCAGTTGTGCTTACTTTCCTTGCTTTCCCCCTCTTTTTTTTTCTATTACCTTACAAATAGTTTTCATACAGTTATTAAACTCTGTCACAACAAACAATATGAACAACTCTCCTTGCTTATGGCTTCATCAGAAAAATAACTTTATTTTTCTATCTCATAGATATATTCTTCACAAACTGGTTATTATTGTTAAGATTCATTATTTATTCATACTGACTATGTGACAATTACCCAAAATTTATAAATTGCCCTCAGGTAAAGATATTCAAATCAGAATCAAAAGACTTTTTAAATATTGAATAACACAATTTTTTCATCACTTCTATCTGAAATTGGATTGAAATTGACTGAACATGAAGAGTATTGAGCTTAATATTGACCAAGTGCTTAGTCCTGCACTTTGGCCACAACAACCCCTGCAGTGCTACAAAAGTAGTTATGACTCAAGCAGTGTAATAAAATAAGACCTTTTTAACTGTGAGACAAGATCTCTTAGTTTTATTCATAATTGTAAGCAGCAAAAATGTAGTCCATTTTCTTTTCACTGAAGCATAAAGATATATATTGTCTGGACATTAATTAAATTTATGGCAGTTCTGTGTTCAGGCAAAAGAAGGGCTATGCAAGGAAAGAAGTTGTACATATTTTTTGTTTCCTAACTGAGATGTTGGGAAACATTTATAACAACACCTACACTCCAACTCTAGTTGATATACAGAGATGTGACCTTAAGAAGGTGTTCTATTGATTTCAAATTTGAAACCACACTCTGAATTAGGAAAGCAAGGTTTCTTTGTGAAATAACAATTGCAATTTCTCCATGTAAGATTCTTTTTGGTGTTTGGATTGTTCTTAGAATAAGAAAATCAGTTTTCCTGAAAAGAGATTTTTGTCATCTCAGTAACCATTATACCTTAAAATTGCACAGTGAAAGAATGTTCTGCAAAGACTTTACTGGAAGAAAGAAGAGGAAGTAGGGAGGAGGAAAGAGAATGAGAGAAGTAGATCATACTGCTGTAAGTAGCATTTGTGAAATCAAGGTTGNGGCTTTTTCTCCCCCCCCCCCCCCCCCCCCCCCCTTATAATCATATATACAGAAGAATTGACAAGAAAAGCTTTCAGACCCAGGATTAAAGGTGGATGTAAATAACTGGTTTAGCTTGAGATCAGAAACTGCTGCTTTTTAGTATTTACACACAGTTTTTAGCTCTTTAACCTGCTTTGTTAAGAGCAGCAGATGCAATTGATCTGAAAACAGAATTTAAAATATCTTCCAGATTGCCAACAAGATTTAACTGTCAGTTTGCAGATGCACTGATTGCACACAAAGAAGAGTGTTATATTCTGCCAAATAATCCCAAACCTATAAAGTTGATTTTCTAATGTAAAAAAATAATACTGCTCCCCTTGAGATAGTGTCATCAAATACCATCTGTGCTGGCTGTAATTTTAGTCATAAATCCTTGTTGTATTTATCAGAGATTTGTTTTTCAAAATAGCTAATTTTCATCTCAGATTCAGACACACAGTAATTTCTTTGCTTCTTTCTTGCTGAAAAGTCTAATATAAGAGTCTCTCACTGAAAGGGTTTGGCATTTGCCCAAAGCAAACTAGGCTCATCTCCTTGCATGAGATTAGTTTCCTTAATAGGGCTAGAACTTAGAATCATTAAACACAGCAATAAAAAAAATTCCCTTCATAAAACAGAAACTATTAAAAAGCCTGTAGGAGGTAACATGACAATGTTCACAGTGAAATTAAGATTAGAACTAATAAAACTCTAAGGACAAAATCATCATGCAGATACAAAAAAATTAAGTAATTGATATATAAAAATGGAAGGGACATAGCAACATTACTACGTTTGAGCATCATTTCTTCTTTTTCTTTTCCCTGTTTGTTGAAGATGCTACATCATATTAGTAGAGTCTGGATGACAGAAAGCATATATGTGTTGACTGTCATTTAGAGCATTGATCACGTAAGACAAATTCCATACCTAATTTTGTTGTAACTGAGGTACTTAGAGAGCCCTCAGAAAAAAATGGTATATCACAAAGATGAACAGTAAAAAAAATTTTTCCCCGAATATTTTAAAGGATAATACAATATAATAGACTTATTCATCTGTTATATTTTAGACAGAAAAAAACCACATGTTTTTGAAGACCAGAGTTAGGAAACTCATAAGAAAAATCTAGAATTCACACTAGATTTATCACTTTTAGAATGTTACTAATTTTTTGGACTGAAATATGTTTTACATACTACCAAAGATGGAACAACTTCAATAGAATTAATGGAGAAATGCTCTAAGCTAATTTTCCTCAAGTATGCCAGTTTAATCTTTATCTCATATTCAATTAATGTTTATGATTTTAGTCAAACATTCTCATTTTTGTTAGCCAAATCAAATTTTCTACACATTCCTGTGGAAACAGTGCCTTGTTATTGAAAGTGACACTGCGGTGAGTTAACGTACACAATACCATGTACTTCACTGCAGAAAGCCATTGGTTTGGTCAGGAATTATTTGCCTTCATAAATCCATACATGTCCTTTGTCACAAGGTTCCCTGCACTATTAAAGAGCAGGCTTCATCTTCCTTCAGCTACTGGTTCACCTGTAGAAGCCCTTCTTC
This sequence comes from Pachyramphus minor, assembly GCA_013397135.1. Lineage (NCBI taxonomy): Eukaryota > Metazoa > Chordata > Aves > Passeriformes > Tyrannidae > Pachyramphus > Pachyramphus minor. The sequence goes on along the minus strand of VYXB01007285.1, from coordinate 25,927 downwards.
TAGTGTTAACCTTCACTCCATGTTAACCCTCAGTCCATTGAAAGATTCAATTCCAGGTGGGCTTTAATTCACCTTGACCCCAACCCTGCATGCTTGAACAGAGCCTACCTTCCTCTGGACCACTTGTTCTTAGTCTACCTCTTGTAAGCTACTTTTCCTGTTGAAGTTTTTCTTTGGAACTCGTTGTTCAGCCATGCTTGCTTTCTGCCACCTTTCCTTGATTTCCTGCTCATTAGAATGGAACATGCTATAGTTTGGAGTAGGTGATCCTTGAAAATCCACCAGCTTTCCAGGATCATCTCCCATGGGATTATTAGAAGCAGAGTCCCAAATGGGCCAAATTATGCTCTCCTCAAATCCAATGCTGTGATCCTTCTATTTGCTAATTTTACCCCTGAACTCCGCTGTCTCACAGTCAAGACTGCTCCCAGATTTAACATGTAAAGCCAGTTCTCCCCTGCTTTTAAGTATCAGGTCCTTTTTGTTTTTTGCTCCTTGGTCACCCACATCAGCAGAAGTCCTGGAGCATAAAATTAGTTCAGTCTTATCTCTGAACAGAATTTGTCTTGTAGTTGATTTTGAGCACCAATTAAATTTCATTTGGCTTCAACACTCATAACTGTGGATTCTCAGAGGCAGAATTCAGTTCAAGACAAGGACATGTCTACCTGTACTTGAAGTATCTGATTTGGGAAAAAGGGTACTGCTATGTGTGTAATTTAATATATGTGGTATGTTTCCATGGGTTATGACAATACATTGTACATTTGGAACATATGAAGACTTTCATATGTAAGCATCTACATTTAGAGAGGCTAATCTCAAACTCCTGTCAGACAAGATATGAACTCCCACTATGCCTTTTCCCTCATCTGACATAACACAGGATATTAGTTTCTATTCTGCACCTGTTGTATACAGCTGGGGAAAAAAAATCTACGAGAAAACAAAAAAATCAGTCTGATAAAGACAAATGAAAGAAACAGATACATACAAACGTATTAGAGGACAGAATGATCCAAAAACCTTTACATTAGAAAACCAGGTTAATGATTTTATGAAATTAGGTTATTTATTAAGTAAAAAGTGGGTGCTAAAATCAGATGGAAAAGAATGAAGATACTTCTGATTGAGCAATTAAAACAAAATACAAACTGACACACATACAAAAAAAACCAAAAGAGAAAAGCTAAACAATTTTTCTTTTTTGTGTAAAACATGCACACAAAAGCATGACAGCACTCTCCTAGAAGCCAAAAAAAGGAAAGAGTGATGATACTAAGAATCATGAAAAGTGATCTACAAAAAGTCTTCGGAGCAACCCCCAGTACCTAAAGGGAGCCTACAAAAAAGCTGAAGAAAGATTTTTTACAAGCGTAAATAAGGAGTCTGGATTCATGTGAGAATACTAGAAGATCAGAATTATGCACAAGTTTGGCAAAGTGCAGAACAAGCAGTGAACAACATTGCCCTGAAAATCAAGAACTGTAAAAGAAAATAATAAATTATTCATTACCAACATCACAAAAAGTTACTATTTTTTTTCCTCACTACTGTACATGATTTGAACTTTTTGAAAGCTGGACTCCAAATTAGACAGTTGTTCAAAACATGTGGAGAGAGAACAAGTGGTTCCAATGGGGATCTCATGAAAGCTCTCAGTGCTGCTTTCTGAAGTGATGAACACTTCATTGCAGAGGAAAAAGCATTACCTCCTTGCATGAACAGCAAGTAGACAGGTATATATTACCAATTCCACTGTCCTCTCAAATGGAAAAGTCTGGAAAAGACATGAAGAAAACTTTATTACATTAAAGGATAGGTGCTGATGGTGAGTTTATGCATATTTGTTGCATCTATGTGAAGACAGTGCTTCAGATGCTTAAAACAAACAGGAAAAAAAAGTTATAAGCTGGATGTTTTACAATGAAAGTTTTCCTTGCATGAGAGGCTGAGGAGAACAGAGAAATTGAGACAAATTATATTGCCTTTTTTTTCCTTCTCCACCATAATCCTTTGTTCTCTATCTCTTTATGCTGCATTATCTTTATTGTGGACCCTTTGTGTGCATTTCTTATGATAAGTCCTCTGTCATTTTGTTCTACTATTAGTCAATTTAACTGTCAATCTGTAAAGTCATCTTTCAGATTAAAGCTGCATTTTAACCTTCATTTCAGATTTATTGGAACTGAAACATTTTAGTATGAATTATGCCTAAATAATATATATATAGATATGCTGTCACTTTCAGAATCCATGTGGAAGACAGTTTTTGAGAGATAATTGTTGCTATTTATGGGAAATGGGTTCTCATTAAAAATAAAGGTTAAATGAAGAAGTTAGTTCCTTCCTGGGAAAGAAATTTACATTTCTTTGTAAAGTGACAGCTTTCAATAGTAATAAAATCTAAATTCAAATTTGCTATATAATAGACCTCATTCTTTATTAAACTTTTTTTTTTTTAATGCAATAAAACAAATTTCTTTAAGTTTATTCCTGTTCATGCTTGGCTTGCTTCCTAAAGAAAATATTTCTGGAACCTTAGAAGAAAATCCCTTCAACTATTTCATAATTATAAGATTATGAAATATATATTCCCATATAAATGCTAAATTCTGACTACCATTTTCTTGGTGAAATAGATCACTGAAAACCAGTTGAACTTTGCAACTTCCAACTAGGATATGTAAATGCTCTGAGGGTAAAAATAAAATAATCAAAAGACCCCACAAATCTGTGAAAAAGGTAAAGAGGCAATCTCTCCCAGTAAATATGTCCTACTTTTTTTTTACTCCAGCTCAGACTGCAAGAGAATGGCAGCCATGCGGAGTGACAGACTAGATATTAGATAGGTATTTTCTATAGATACATAGATATAGATATTTTCTAGGTAAAGTTTATTACCACTAAAGTTGCTAACTTTAAATTGGAATATTTTTGAAAGGAATAATGCATTAAGTCCTGGTTGGAGATATGCAGAACTTTGATGACTAATATCTTGCAAATGATAATGGAAAGATTTACAGTCTAATGAATTTTCTGTTTTAATTTTCAGATTATGCTATTTTTGAAATATTTTTTGATGATAATTTAAAATTGTGTATTCTGAATCAGAGAGACACTGGCTGTGAAGATAATCTTCATGCAGTTCCAAATATCAGTTTCTATATTGACAATTCTTAGTACATGGAATATAGAAGCCGTGAAAAGAACCTCAGTGTGGAAGGAAATAACCATTGATAAAAACATCCTTTAGCAACATGCATGCTGTAGCTGAAGGACTTGCCTTGAAAGTGCTAGGAGAACTACAAATATAAGCACTGCATTAAAAGAGTCTTGAAGAAAGTTTATGATTAAACTTTTGTCTTTCCCATTCTTTAGGTATTAAATGAGTACTTGTTTTTCATTATGTGACACCAACATATTTTATTTTTCTGTAGCTGTTTAGGTGAAACATTCTGTTTGGATGTTTCTAGACTGTTTTATATTATTTTTCAAAACCTAGAAAAAAATGAAATAGCTAAAAGTATTCCAGGAAAAGTAGGTTACAAATTGGTGACAGCAGGTTGCTTAACATAATGGAACAAAAGTAACTGAGGTAAGAAAAAATAAAACTCTCCCAACTATAGCAAAGCCAGATCTCCCTGCATGAGATCTACCTGGAGAGCAAAGCTTCCAAACCTAGCAATTCTTTCTCTTCTCTCTCTCTCAATGCATGTGTTGTCTTCAAAACAATTCTGCCCAAGAGAGATAAAATTGTTGTTTTAATTACAACTCACAGAAGAGAAAGCAACAGATGTATAAACATATTTTAAGTATTTATTAAATATCTGCTGAATTGTTATAGTCCTGTTGGCTCATTAGTGAAATCTCCATGGATTAACCACTGATTCCCAACACCTTCATCTACAAAGGCGCAGGAAAGATTTGCATTTTCACCTTATGTACACTCATTATAATTTCTTTTATACATTACTAATTATAAGCCTTTATATTTCTTTCTCTCTTCTTCTTGTTAAGGGCTCACAGAATTGCTGACTGTATTAAAAACCAAAAGGTGGGTCTAGAAAGAAATCCACTGAATAAATATATCTAAATATTAGGTTCTTTTTCAAACTGATCAAGGTTAAGAAGCATCAACTTACAAATAAAGGAAAAGAAGAAAAAAGGTGGGGAGGGGTGAAAGCAGGAAAGTCTTGTCTCAGTTCTTGGAAAATTAAAAAAAATTTGAGAATTTTTCTTATGATGTCAATGGTAATTTTGACTCTATACCATATATGTTTAGAATTTCCTGGAAGGATTTTCTTTTTTTATATTAAATCTCTGAATATAATTCAGGACTGACAAACACTTAGAGACAACGATTTCTTAATATGCATAAATCAGGAATAACTGCTGTATATTTTGCCTAATAATACATAAACTTTTCAGAGGCCACATTGCAAGTTCCACTTTCTGGGCTCATGAGAGTTTGTGTTAAAAGTGTATGACCCTCAGAAGGAGAAACCAGAGTTTTTCCCATTAATTTTTCTCAGCATTCCACAGAATAGAGGAAGGTAATAAAAGACTTTAATCTGTATTAAAATAATCTCTCTCTCTGCTTGATATCAAGAGAAATTAGTGGCTTTATCCCTTAGCTTTCTCTTAAATGTTGCAACTAGCCACTATGCTTCCTGTTTTCGTCTACTTTTCAAGGATTCCATTCTACAGGTCAGTACTTGAACTATCAATTCAGGGACATGTCTATCTTGGAGAAAATCCTAAGCAGGAATGACTGAGATAAATTCAGACACAGAAGGATATTCCTTGTGTTAAGCAGCAGCTACACAAGGATTCTTTTGCGTTTCTATTTTTCATTTATGATATAAAATAAGTTTAATATCAAGTAAACATGTTGGGCGTAAGACAGTTTTCCAAATTCAAATTAATTTTAATTTAGGTGCTGCAAAAGTATTCTTTCTGGTCTTCATTTGCTGCTGAAGAAGACTGAAAGTAGCTCTTGGTCATCTCAGCTCTATGCAGATGCGTATGACACACAAGTGCATTTCAAATGGTACTGGTGATCTTTAGACAGGTAAAAGGAACAAGTGTCGAGGGTGGGATCACTTTTGATATTAGGACTGGTACACTTAAGTTTTTATGTATAGATATTTACATGTATTCAGGAGTCTAATCTTCCCTGGAGATCTAATTCATAGAGGTGATGTAGACAAAAGTGAAATGCAGAGGGCCAGCCTCCAGTTTTCTAATTAAGGGTGGATGGACATATTCTCTAGGCTACAATGACTACACCAAGCAATTTTTATTTTTTTTTTAAATTATTTTTATCTTCTATTGTGGGTTTAGGCACTTTGCTTATAAGTAGATGCACAGATAGTTCTGTTTTTTTAAAGACAACTAACATAGCAGAGATGACATTTTTAAAGCCTATGGGAAAATTATCCAGGTAGTTACACTTCTGGAGTTTGCAGGAATTGTCAGAGGACTACATGTAGAGGAACTTGTAATGGATCATAAGAACAGTGTTGTTTGGAATCCATGATTTTCAGAACAAAATGGAGTTATAACTTACAATTTCCAAGCTCACCAATTAAGCTATTTTCCTGATCTCCTTCAAGGATTGAGATATCTAGGTTGCAGTACTTTTTTGTGAAAAATATTCTTTTAATGGTAACTGGATATTTTTGTCCTTCATTGGTTGCCTGAGTTTCTTCTTGAGGACTTTCCTGAGGGCACCATGAAACTTCATATAGTGGATTAAAAGTGGATAACTGATGTTGTTATACCTCCCACCTTTCAGTGTCCTTACACTGAGCATAGAATGGGCTGAAACTGCTGCAGGTTTTAAACCGATTCAGGAGTGGACCAGATTAATTTTATGTTAGATGTAGTAACAGTGTAAGTAAAAAATAGTGTAGGTGTGGTTTAACTCCAGCCAGCAATCAAGCATGACACAGCTTCTCTCTCACTCCCCCACCAACGGGACTGGGTAATTGGAAGGGTAAAAGCTGGAAAACTCATGGGTTGAGATAAAGATAGTTTAATAGGAAAAGAAAAAGCCATGAACACAAGCAAAGTAAAATAAGGAATTCATTCACTGCTTCCTATGGGCAGGCAGGTGTTCAGACATCCCCAGGAGAGCAGGGCCCCATCACATGTAATGGTTACTTGGGAAGACAAACGCCATCCTTCCAAACAACCTTCCCTTCCTCCTTTTTCCTCTCACTTCCCACATATCATATGGTATGGAATAACCCCTTGGTCACTTTGGGTCATCTGTCCTGACTGTCTCCTCTCAGCTGTTCATGCACCCCCAGCATCCTCACCAGTGTGGCAGTAGAAACAACAGAAAAGGCCTTGGCTCTGTGTAAGCCCTGCTCAGTAATAACAAAAGCATCTCTATGTTATCAATCCTATATTCAGCACAAATTCAAAACATAGCCCCATACTAGCCAGAGTGAAGAAAATTAACTCTCCCCCAGCCAAAATCAACTTAGTAGGACAAATAAGATCTCAGAGTATCAGACTTTATTCAATATCATGTCTGCCATATCTTTTTTTGCCCTTTGTCTTTCTTCCAAAGTCCATGAATTCCACTGGGTATATTTCCAACAGATTTCATTATTTTACCAAATGCTTTTATTCAGAGCTCTATTAAATAAATTTTCATTTCTACCCATAAGAAGTACTTTCTTTTTTCAAAGAAACTTGGGGTACCTAATACCAAATAAATAAACGACACATTCAAGTAGTTTTGTTCTATATATTTCTGGCCAAATATAATTGTAAAAAAATCACATCTCACCCAGTTTTGCTTCATGATTGAGCTTTAATACCATAATTGATTTTTATTTGCATAAAGGACACTGTCAGGCTTTGTAGACAATCCTAGGACTAAAATTCTGGATTAGTCTCCCTAGATTAAAAAAAAAAAAAGGACAGGGGAAGTATTTACTCATTAAAATAACAACAATAAACTACAACATGAAGCATTATAAAATGTTAAAAATTCAAAGTATTTTGCATTACTGAATTTGATGAAAGTGTTACTTTCAAAGATCCACTATTTCTTTTCAAAAATGTGGTTTATAAAAAGCATCTCTCTCCAAGTTTGAGGAATAGCAGCATGTACTTTGCTTATGAGAGGTTAAAAATATTTTATTTGCTAGTTGCAGTTGTGTGCAGAATGATAAAGTAGGAAAGCAAAAATTTGTGTTATTGAAGTGAACAAATATGGGAGACTGCAAAACAGTAATTTGCAATGATCACATTAAATAACAATATAGTATAAGCAGCACAGAGAAGAATCAGAGTCAGTCTCCACTGAATTTTAAGTCAAGGCTCCACTATTTTAATTTTTTAAATTTTTAAAAGTTTTTAAAGTTTTTAATTTTAAGTCAACCACCACAAAGAGAAAAGGTGAGTGGATTCTGAATCCTGAAAAAATAAAACCTGTGTTGAACGAGCAGAAATTATTAATTGCACAGAGAAGACAATTAAAACTACATAGGTAGCTGATAAAAGATACAGGGAGGGACTTCAGAATGGCTACACTTTTGTTATATTCTGTCTTCTCTCCATATTAGACATTATACTGGAGATACCACAAGACCAATTGTTCTGTGCTCTCACACAGTGATATTGCACCCATAGAGCAGCTCATGGCATTTCAGCCTACATTGTATTCAGAGGAGAGATCAATTGGAACCAATTTGTCAGTGTCTGGAGAGATTAAAATAAGCATATTAATGGCAAAACACAATGGAGTTAGTTGTCACATATTCAAGAGTATAAGGGGGAGGAAAGCCACAGAGTTGTTGTATTACCCAGTTTTCTTTGGGGTGAATTAATCCAAAGTCTGGTCTTTTTTGAGGTATGAGAAGCAGAGCTCTTCAGAGCAATTCCTTGCTGTTGAGAACAGCCTTTTCATAAAGGCTTCATGCATCTTCAGAGGCACGAAGAAGATTTAGCATCCAGGGAAATTTTCCTCTTCCTTACTCAATATTTCTTATTTCCCAATGATTTTGGATGGAATCCCATTTATGACTCATCTGAAAAACACCTGTTTCTCCTCTTTCTCCTATTTTTCATACTTCAGTATATGTGCAGCTTTCTACCAAAGCTTGTGATGGCAAAAAGAAAAAAATTAAATTATAGGTTTTTTAAAAGAAACACTGCACTGAACTTGTGAATAGTTTGTGGCTACAGTATAGGTTTTCTCAATGATATCAGCTCTGATAATTTTTGTTTAGTCAAGGACCATGGTCATTCACGTCTTTTTCCTGGACAGAATTTTGGCATTGTCCGCATAGGTCAGGTTTTAGTCAGTCATCACCTCTTCTCTACATCAACGCCATGTCTGGCAGTGATAAACTGCTAATTTATTTTGTTTGTAGAATTTTGGATAGAAATAAAGACTTGGTCCATCCCATATACAAATAATAGAACTTCAGTGCTAATCTTTCATTCTACTACTTGCCTAGATTTTCTTTTTTTGGTATATAGAAACAATTGAAATTATGGATCCAATTCAGGAAGAGCATGAGGGGTGAAAAAAAAGGCAAAAAAAGAAAAAAAAGGAAGCAGCTTTGTTATTTCTGTTGCATTTCATTTTGGTTTGTTGGGAATACTCCACAAGAGGTTTATATGTGGTGGAAAAGAACATCTGAAGAGAACTGAAGAAAAGACAGCTTTAATATACAGCTGGACTACTGGACAACAAACAACTTCCTACCTCAGAGACTGCCTTTTCATATTATACAAGTGTTGTGTTTATTCAATTTATTAACAATGTTGTTAGAAAAAATCTTACTTTGTATGTAATCTGCAGTTTAAGCTAATGTTAGCCCCTTTCCTATTCGCTGATTGTAAACCCTTTGCCTATTGGCTCCTGTTAGTTAAAATTTATAGCTTTCCCTCATTTTTGTATCTCTCCTTACTCATATTTGGATATATTCCTGCCCAATTCCCATGTATGGATATTCCCCTGGCACGATTCCTCCCAAATTCCATGCATTCCATGCTCTACCATATAAAAGCTAGCCCATCCTTAAATAAAGAGATTCATTTTGTCTTCACATTGTGTGGTTTCTGTGCAAAGTGGATCTTTTCATGGCCTCACCTTAGGGGGGTTCACAGCTGTACCCCCGATATTGGTTTAAGGTATGTAAGATGCAACACTGGAAACATTGTCCAAAAGAGACAAAAGAAATGCAATCATTTTGATATATGTCATATTTTATTACAAAACAGTACTGTCAATGACTTGATTTCTTACATGCAAATGGAGGAATATTTATATTTTTGTGTGTCTAGTCATGTTTTAAATATCCCCAAGGATGGAGATTCTACAATATTTCTGGGCAACCTGTTCCAGTGATTGATCTCAATTACAGTGATTGTTATTTTAGTGGAATTTCCTGTGGTTTGGTTTGTGCCTTTTTCTTCCTGTTTCATAGGTCACCACTGAGATGAGTCTGGCTCTGTGTTCTTTACTTCTCCCAGCAATTTATCCACATTGTCAAAAGAACCCTGTACACAGCACTCTCAGCTTTGCCGTGTGCTCCAGTCCTTTAATCATCTTTCTGCTCCCTTGTTGACTATCTCCAGTGTATATATATCTATCTACCTACCTATCTATCTACACATACACACACTCATATATATATATATATATATATATATATTGTATTGGGGAACCCAGAAATGAACACAGCACTGAGACATCTTGCACCAGTGATGAGCAGAGGGAAAAGTTCACCTTTTTTGACTTGCTATCAATGCTCTACCTCATGCAGCTCAAGAGGTTGCTTTCCAGATGAGTAGTCCCCAACCAGTACTGGTGCATGGAAATATCCCTCCACAGCTACAGCATCTTGCATTTTGTTTTGTAGATCTTCATGATGTTCCTGTGTTCCTGCTTAGCCATTTCCTCAGCCTTTAGAGATCTGGGGTACCAACCACTCCTCACATTGTCATTGGTGTTCTTGATTTCTATGAAGTATTATACATGCTTATAATAAAGGGAATTAAATATGGTATTTTAAAAGGACAAAAATATATTGAAAATGTGGAGAGCTTACATAATGTCATAATTATTTGAAGTTATATTACTAAGCTCTTTTTACAATAACAAACAGACAACCATTAAATTAGTTCAGATTATTGACAGATGATCAAAGTTGGAAAGACCAGTGGTTTATTTCTATACCTGTTTCAACATCAAATATCATTAGTTCACCTAAGCCCTTAAATCATCATCTTAAGTTATTTAAAGAGAATAATAATAGGATTCAGGAGACATAGCCTCCTCTGTAGAGAGTGATAAAATTATTACAGAGGTTGAAATGTAAGTCTTGTTGTCTGGATGTACACAGATTTTATTACTTTCATGTGTTTTCAAAGAAGAATATATTAGCACTCCTCTCTTAACAATCACTAAAAAATATTAAGGAAAAAATAAGTTTTTAAATTTTATGAACTTACTAATTTTTCCATATATGCTTTTGAAGTTTTCTGATAGTGTGTTTATTAGCTAATACAAATAAGAGAGGTCCATGAACACCAATACCACTGTGTCACAAGTGATTTAGGATCACTTGAAGAACCACGAATAAAGATATTAGAGAAGTGGTTTTCATATGAATTTGCAACAGTGCAACTTTAAAAAGTTCAATGGCAAGATTCACTCTATTAATTACTATGTAGAAGAAACATACTTGGAAAAACTGTATTCACAGTCTGTGATTTGAAACCTCTGTAACCTTGCATATTTTGCAGTCATTTATGCTTGTAATAAAAGAACATAAAGCTAATCTTTCATTTTGTAATATTTCACATACATTTCTCAGAATTACATGACAAATGTAATTTGAGAGATTACAATGAAATTACAATGTACTTGTAAACATTCCAAATACCTTCTAAAGGAATCATCTTAAAGAGGCACAGAAAAGTAGGACTAACACATTTAAGCCAGATTCAAAAGTCTTTATATTGATTTTTTCTCTCTAATGAAATTCTAGAATTGTCTCTTGAATAGAGAGTAGATGGCAGACAATTTTTATCAGAAACCTACTGACAAAAACATTTCCTTCTAGCTTCTGGCTACAAGACTTATAATTTTGAACAAAATTTTAGTCATCAGTTTCTACAAGCAAGGATAGTATATGCCAGTCTATCTGGATTAAGTTAAAGTGTTTTAGTTTTCATACTACATAATTCTGTTAAGTGGGAAAAATGTATAAGACAATAAATGAAATATAAACTACTGATGTTTGGGTGGGCTTTTTTGATATATTAACTGCTTTTGAATTTCAGACATAATTTTATATAAAATTTATATTTTAAAAATATGACACAAAATTTGAAGTTAAATAGTTACAGTAGTTTAACACTGTAACTTGTGGGCAGCTAAGCCCCACACACCTACTTGGTCACTCCTCCACAGTGGGATGGAGGAGAGGATCAGAAGGGGAAAAGCTAGAAAACTCATGTGTTGAGATAAAGACAGTTTAATGGGAAAGCAAATGCTACGCACAGAAGAAAAGTAAAACAAGGAATTCATTCACCACTTCCCATGTACAGGCAGGAATTCAATCATCCCAAGGAAAGAAAGGTTCCATCACATGCAATAGTTACTAATAGACTAATCGACTAATGCCATCACTCTTCCTTCTTCTTCCCCCAGCTTTATATGCTAAGCATGATACCACGTGGTCTAGAATATCTTTTTGGTCAGCTGGGTTCAGTTGTCCCAGATGTGTCCCCTCCCAACATCTTGTACATCCCCAGTCTACTCGCTGGTGGGATGAGGAGCAGAAATGGCCTTGACTGTGTAAATATTGCTCAGCAGTATTGAAACCATCCCTGTGCTCTCAACACCATTTCAAGCAGAAATCCAAAATATAGCCCCATACTAGCTGCTGTGAAGAAAATTAGCTCTGTACCAGCCAGAACCAATATAAAAGTAAAAAATTGAATATATCTATAGGAAATTAACACTAGGTTAAGGCCTACTCCTGAAGTCAGAATGAGGTGGGTTGCTCCTTTGGGCATCTACCTGCTCCAGTATGGGGTCCTCCACAGGCTGCAGGGGAATCTCTGCTCCTGGAGCACTTCCTGGAGCACCTGGAGCACTTCCTTCCCCTTTTTCACAGACCTGCAAGGCTGTTTCTCTCACATGTTCTCACTCCTCCCTTTGGCTTTTGCTTTGCAGCAATTTGTTTTCTCCTTCATCAACAGGCATCCCAGAGGCACTACCACTGTCGCTGATGGGCTTAACTTTGTCTGGGGGAATCCATCGTGGAGCCAGATAGCATATTGAACACAGAGGATACTTCTGGTGCCTTTTCATGGATTTCACCCCTGTAGCTGAACTGCTGCCAAAATCTTCTATTGCAAACACAATACACAAGCTTATATTGAATCACATTTCTTTGATGTCAGCAAAAACTGTAGGCTGTTTCTCTTTCATAATCATACCTAAAGACCACATTTGTACCTTGTTGTCTATAACACACATACATGTTGATTAGATTGTGCGTCAAAATCAAAATTTTGTGGTATTTCCATATAGCTGTTATGATCTAAAGCATTGTAAAATCAACTTCAAACATTAAGACTGAAAAGAATGAATATTTCATTTATCCAATGAAAAGCTAAGACTCAATCACAGTCAAGACACACAGAAAGTAAGATTTATAGTACAAAACAGCTATTTAATTGTCACCTAGAAGATATAATAATTTTCAGCATTTTTAGAGTTAAGGAAGTTCCTTCAGATGATGAAATAAGACATACAATTTTGGCAGTATAGGTGAATGATCAGTAGGGCAATATGCCTTCTTATATAATAGCTTCTCCAGTCACTCAAAAATCACCAATCCCTTGCTGTTTTTTCCTAAATCAAGTGCTCTCAGTCCACCAGATATTACAGTTTCATAGAGAAATCACTTTGCAATTCACAGTCTTTCCCATTGAGGGGGACATACTGCCAAAGCAGTGCTTCATTCCAGTCATCTCTGTCTAGTAAAACATTTCATTGTGCTCCATTACTGAGCAGCATAACTCAGAGCAGCCATGTGGGTGCTCTGCTAGACACTGCAGGATACACTGGCCTCCAGCTATTATGACTAGTGAAAAGCTCAGCTAGGCTACGTATCAGTGGCTAAGTAACTAAAAATGGCCAACTTCCTTGGGTTCAGTAAAGTAAATTAATCTGGGAAGATGGGAAGAAGTTAAGAGTTCCAAATACATTTTTATCACAGGACTCATTTTTACTGTCTACCACACAGGATGATAAATCACTGCTTCATCACTATTCACAAAACTGGCAAAGGACTCACAGTCATTTTATCGCCAGAAGTACTGATTCATTTTCTGCAGAGTGGCAATCAGAGTTGTATTGTTTACTACGGGAATTGCTTTGGGGAATAATTTTAATAATGACATGATGTGTGGCTAGGGGACTAATATAACTAGATAGGCAGAAAAAAATTATGCTCAACAATCCAAACCAATTGTGATTAATGAATTGTAAATGTAAGCAAAAATGGGCCTGATCCTCTGCTGCTTGGTAATTATATGTGGCAGTGCAAGCACAAAAATCCTTCCCAGCTTGGCATGTTTTAGATTTCCAGAGGTTAGAAACCTCACGAAACAAGAGAGGGGATACTGCCCTCTAACACATAGAGCAAGAGAATACACACTAATCTGAATGAATGGCTATTGCATTTCTACAAGAGAATGTTTAAGGATGAAAAATCTGGTCGTTGTGCATGATTCTTGGAAGACATCCCAAAGAAGAGAAAAAATAGCAAAAATATTCTAAAACAAATACTATATAATTTTTTTCAAACGCATGATCTATAAGAAGTTTGCAGGGTAATCTTGCAAATAGCTCAGATGACAATCTGGATATAAACCAATCTTTTAAATAAGTCAAATCCACTACAGAGAAGCCAAATGACTTTTTTGCATCAGTGTTCACTGTGGAAAAATCAAGGAGGTTCTTCCACTGGAACCCTTTGTTATTGGAGACTCAGCAATTGTGCCTGAAATTGGCTGTAAAAGGGGTTATGAAGCAGACTGACAAAATAAGCAGTAACAAATTGGTACGACTACATGGCATTCACTCAAGTGTTCTAAGATAACTCAAGGATGAAATAGCTAAATTACTAATGGTAGTGTGTAACTTCTGTCTTCAAAATTGCTGTTGTACCTTAGGAAGGGGAAATGATAAATGTGATGCCAGAGGAGTTCCACAAAATTTCTCTCTGTGATGGGTTGACTATGGCTGGCTGCCTGGTGACCAACAAGTCTCTCTATCACTCCTCCTTCTCAAGAGAATGGGAGGAGAAAAATACAAGTAAACGCTTGTGGGTTGAAATAAGGATGGGGAGATCACTCAGCAATTACCTCCATGAACAAAACACTAGGTGAAATTAATTTAATTTATTGTCAATTAAACAGACTAGAATAAAGAAAAATAAGAACAAATCTTAATACACCTTCCCTTCTTCCCAAGCCCTACTTTACTTCTCTAACTCATCCTCCTAACTAGTACAAGGGAACGGGGAGTAGAGACTGTGGTCTGTTATCACACTTCATTGCAGCTCCTTTTTCTTGTTCACACTCTTCCTCTGCCCAAACATGTGGTCTCTCCCATGAGAGGGAGTCCCTCATGAATTTCTCCATCACGAGTCCTTCCCATGGGCTGCAGTGAGTACTGTGGAGGACAATAAAATCCATTAACAGCAAAAGGTAGAGCAGAAATATCATTGGGCTGTTACAGGATGAGGATGGTCACCTCACAGACAGAGACAAGGCAGAGATATTTGATATTTTCTTTGCCTCTGTCATCACTACTGTTGATGGGCTAAGGGGGTCCCAATGCCCTGAGCAGGAGGACCATGGCTGTGAGAATGACAAACTCTCAGTCAACCTTGAATTTATTGGCAACTGCTGCTCCAGCTGGATTGTTATAAATCTATGGGCCCTAATGGGGTTCACCTGAGAATACTCAAAGAGCTGTCTGATGTCCTCACTAGACCTCTCTCAATGATTTTTGAACAGTCTTGAGAATCTGGAGAAATTTCAAGTGACAGGAAGCTGGCTAATGTTGTCCTAGTCTTCAAGAAGGGCAAGAAGGATGACCCCAGAAACTAGAGGCCTGTCAGTCTCACTTCAATGACTGATATAATTATGAAGAAGATTATTCTGTGAGTTATTGAAAAATACCTGAAGGACAATGTGACAATCAGTCACAGCCAGCACAGGCTCATGAGTTTGCTTGACAAACTTAACTACCTTTTGTGGTGATGTAACCCACTTAGTTGATGAAGGGAAGCCAGTTGATGTAATCTTTTTGGATTTCAGTAAAGCTTCTGATACTGTCTCTCACAGCATCCTTCTGGACAAAATGTCCAGCACAGAGCTGGATAAGCACATCGTGAGGACATGTGAGCAGCTTCTGGTGTCTTCTCACAGTAGCCAGCACCTGTGCACAGACACTCATTATACCTGAATACACAAATGAATAAATCATTGGAAAGAGGAGACAAAAGTAAGCACCCTTCTATTGCAGAAGAGTGAGTTTAGCATAGATTTGTGTTGACAGAATATTTTTTACACTAATTTGTAAATAACCTGAGAAAAAGGATCAACAGTCTACTGACAAAGTCTTCAAGAGTATGAAGTGCAGTGAGGATGGAGTTTGGCTTTGAAAATTTTGATGAAGTTGGTAAGAATATGAAATACTGTGTAAAAAAATGGCAGATGAAATATAATGTTGATATATATGATATATATGTTGAAATACAATGTTGATAAGACACATGGGAAAACCAATGAAGGGCCATGAGATGTCCATATTACCTCAGGAGAAGATCTTGGGTTTATGACAGTCTGTTCTAATACTCAGTAGTTGTGAAAAAAAAAGAAATCCGTTGTCGGAAAGTAATAATGAAATAGAGAATTAAACAGGAATTGTCATTATACCGTTGTGTAAGTTCATGTTTCTCATACATTTTGATATTTATATAACTCTAGCCCCCACACCTCAAAAGCATATAGTAGAATTGGAAGAAGCCCTAGAAGGAGTAAAGCCTTGTGATTAAAACTGTGTAAGCATTTCCATACAAGTAATGATTTAACAAAGTGATACTGAACAGAAACCCTTGGATTAGAAATAAGGTGGTGGATATGATGAACTTCCACAAAATCATGAATGCCATAGATAGTTTAACAGGGATCAGTCATTCCTGTTTCCTTCTTATCTGCTATCAGATAAAGCTAGTGAGAGGTAAGTTTAGAATAAAAAATGGCCTTTTGTTTTTTTTGTTCCCCCACCCATGTTATAGGTAGTAGAATAATGAAACTCTTTGTAAAAGAATGCTGTGGACTGTAAAAATTTAAATAGGTACAAGTGCCTATCAGATAGTTCTCTGAAAGAAATATTTATTAAGTATTAATAAATAGACAGAACACATCTGATTCAGGTTATTTCCTGAAATGAAAAATAAAAAAATTAACAATAGAAGCATTGAAGTAATTCAAGAAATTTCATATATGCTTGTTCCATTCTTCCTCCTGTAGTGTCTCCTTCTTCCCTTTGATAGGGAAAAGATATTGGGTGTGTTCTTTTGGTTTGACTTAATACCATCAGTCTCATATTCTGTTAAGTAATTTGTTGACCAGGGTCAGACACTGATTTGGTCAATATCCCATTCTTGCAATTAGGTCAGTGTAGTGCATAAATTCTGCCTGATGTTTCCTGAGAAGGGGAGTTGGAGAGGGAAGTGGTGATCTCTTCTCCCTGGTATCTGGTGACAGAACATGGGGGAGTGGTTTAAAACTGCATCAGGGGACATCCATATGTGACAGTAGGAAACATTTCTTTATTTTGGGTGGTCAAATACTGTAATGGGCTTACTAGAGAGATGGTTGAAGCCCCAAGCCTGTAAGTGTTTGAGGGGCATTCAGGCAATACTCTTAAAAACATGCTTTAACTTTTGATTAGCCCTGAGGCAGTCAGAGAATTGGACTAGATGATTGTTGTAGAACCCTTCCTACTGAACTATTCCAATCTATTTGATTCTAAATTTATCTGAAGGATTCTCAATTAGAAAAAAAGGTAAAATCTATTTAATTGTCACTTATGTAAAAAAACCTCTATGCATAATGTGGGGAACATTTCAGTGTCATTTTGAAAAGCAACAACACTAATTAATTTCACACCCATCAAACCCTCATGATTTTGAGGTCTTACAAAGGAGGGTGAAGCACAAAGCAGTGAAAATTGAGTAGTCAGTGCATTCCTACATCTCTGTCTCTTGAGAAAAAAAATAAAACTTTTAGACTGTAGCAGCTACATCCCAATTTAACTTAGGTGGTCTTAACATCTAAGAAGAATAAAAAAAACAATTAAATTCACCAGAACAAAATTATTTGCTTCTCCCGGTGCTATATAAAACACACAAACAAGTTTTCCTAGACTTTTTCTTTGTGTCTTAGAGCTTTTTGATTAGTTTGGAAGAACGGCTGATTTATCTCAGCACTGACAGCAATCAAACCACAGTAGGGAAAGATGAAGATGACAAAACAGTTTCTAATACTAGTTATATCAGGATAAATCTAGACTAGTCACCTTGATTTCTTTCGCTATTGTACATCTAAATCTGCTTCAGCAGGTTGATTTTCTTTAGAAAAAGATTTTTTAAAAAAGTTAACGAAATTATCTTGCTCTTTCAGTTCTTTTCTCATTAAAGTTAGTCTGAGTATCTTCTACCTCTTCCAAGATATTAGAGTCAGACATAATCATACTCAAAAGACCAACATATCCATGGTTGTTCAGCTGCTCTAGTGTTCTTCACTCTGTGGGGTAAGATTACTTTATCAGCAGGAGGTTTTCTGGTAAATCCATTGAAAAACTGACATTCTTGAGGAATTTTTTTATATGATCATATTGAAGAATCAACAGAGGCAAGTGTCAGTAGAGCTAGCAACCCTTATACGGGGTTACAAACAGAAGAACCTGGGTCATACTGAAAGGGTTGTCAGTCTCAAGGAGTGCTGAGTTGAAGGTTTCAGTTAAAGAACTGTTATTTATATTTTCCAGTGATCGTTCTGTGAATTTTTTAGAGATAAATTATATGCATGTTGTACACAGTTGGGTAACATACTTGGCCATCTTTTGATTTGCATTCTATAAATAAAGGATGTAAATTCAATGTAAAGGTTATATTGCCTTCTATTTTCCAGTCCTATGCTTTTTTCCCCAATGATTCCTATGATGAAAACAAGTTCCATCACCTCTTATAAGCCATATGCATATTCCTTAACTTAGTCTAGGCATTTTTTTCAGAAAGTTGTTCCTTGATTCTCTGCTAAAAGCAAATCCAAGCTCGACAGTTTCCTGAACAAGCAGAATAATTAATATTTTAGCAGATATATCCTGCTCTGGTAGATGAAGATTACCATCAGGGTTAGAGAGATTAAATCTATCACTTGTGACTATGCCTGTGACTAATGTTCAGAATTTTTCAGTTTAGGGTTTCATGTAGGTGGATGTTTAATAACACTGAAGGTATTGAGTAAAATACTCTTATATTGGGTTGGTTCTTTTTTTAAGTAGCAAACACAGTGCCAATTTTAAAGAATGTCCATTCTTATGCACGTTAAGGAGAACAATCTTATTACAGTTTTTAACAGCAACCAT
Organism: Pachyramphus minor; assembly: GCA_013397135.1. NCBI lineage: Eukaryota > Metazoa > Chordata > Aves > Passeriformes > Tyrannidae > Pachyramphus > Pachyramphus minor. Next base: position 7,209 of record VYXB01007285.1, on the reverse strand, counting down.
ATTATAAGTAAATCAATTCTAAATTGAAAAACAAAAATTGAAAACAAAATCTCTTTACTGAATCTATATTTTTGCTAGGTTTCAGATAGTTTTATTTTTTACAACAAATAAGAAAAGACACATCTTTTTAGAACACAGTCTTAATGAGAAAAGAAGATGCCAAAACTTGTTTCTTTCAGCTATTTTTAGGCAAAAGTGTTTTCTTAAGTCATGAAGGTATAAGCATAACAATGTGAAGAATGTTCCAAAGAGAATAAACATATTGGGCAAACCCCAAATTTTATTTAAGGCTTAAATAATACTTTGTCCTGAATTCTAAGTACCCATACAGATTTCTTTAAAAAGGAAAAAAAGAAAAAAAGAAAAAACACCTTTAAATAATAATAATAATAATTTTAAATACTAGTTTTTATTTAACTGACTTAATTTTTTTTCCATCTTTAAGTAGATTCATTAAAAGCCCTAGATTCTTACCAAATTAAAATATCTCTCATATTTTCAAAGTGCAGAATTTTAAAATGTCTGGTTTCTCTTGAGCATTAACCATTGACACTAAAGAGAATAAAAAGCAGAGTAAACAAAGTCATAAATAAAAAAAAACCTTATGTCTTGATTATAGATTACATGCTGATTTGAACCAGTTCCATTTTGTTGTGCTACGAAGGAAATTCTCTATGAAGGTTTTAGTTGGTGTGAAAAGGCACTATTAAAAGGAACTTCTCAAAATCACTGGCTGTGGAGTATCTCTGAACCTCCATCTGTATGGATCAGACCAGGCAACTGGCAGTCAGACTTCTGACTAGGAAGACTTCTAGTTAGTGAGCTGACCTGTGCCAGTGAATGCTGTAGTCACCAGAAAGAAAGGGACAAACACAAAAAAAACTTGAAGCAAGATTGCCATTCTTGGGAGCAGCAAACTGCCAGATCTTCTCAACTCCATCACGAAACAGCACCTTTAGGATTTGTATTTAAAAGAAAAGTATTTTTTTCATTAGCCTAACCAGTCTTTTAAGACAGTAGATATTGTAATTTTTATTCTAAGATTTTGACAGTAATGATCTTGAATTAAGCATTGAAAACTTTTAAATCATGTGTACTTTATTTGAGTCTCTTTTTATATATCTTTTTATTCAAATGTTCACCAAATGAACTAGTTTTAATAAATAGTTGTAATAATTTATCAGACTTTTTATTAATTCTAAATTCTTTTATTTGATCACAAATTGGGTAAAAAAAAAATAATTTTATTTTCATCCGAGTTCCATTAATCATGAATAGAACAGTTTATTATTAATGACCAGATATCATTTAATTTCACTTTCAACTGACTGTGGCAATTAAAGAATTGATTTAATCTGACAGGCTTTGGTAAACTACATTGCAGTGAGGTGATAGGGTTACAGAATGTCAACAGCCTATGAGCAAAGTTTTTGGATGTCAGTGAGAAAAATAACCGATTCAGAAATCTCCATACAAAACACACAAGATGTAACTTCTTTTTTGTTTTGTTTTGTTTTTCTTTTCCAATAGTTTGTTATTTTGTTTGGTTGATTTTTTGTTGTTTTTTCCCCCTCAGATTCTGTGGGCCTCACTTTTCAGTTCAATTTTTAATTTTTAGTTAAGTTTTAATTTTTAACTAAATAAAGCAATAATTTTGTGAACACCGATTTCAACCATAAGGAGAAACAAAACTTATGGACAAAATCAAACAAATGGATAAAGCTAAAGCCCTGGTAACACTGCAGAAAGATAGTAATTGCTGCCAAAAATTTAAGACTTATTCTGGAACCGCTCAGCATACAAAGCTCAAATAATCTTCATTATTTAATTAAACAGAAAAATAGTTGGACCTTATTTTCAGAAATATAATTGAAAATAGAAGGTGTTAATGCATAACAGAACCAGTGTGGCTGATGAAGATTATGCCTTAACATCTGATTCTTAATTATATATGGTTTTTGATTGTTGGTGGTTTTTTTTTCTTTCCAAAATTTCTTGTTTTACTATGGGTTGCTGATGCCTTATTGAATGGTTTAGTCCACAGAGAAAAAAACTAAATTTCTTTTTTTTTGGGGGGGGGTATACCCATTTGATAGCCTTAATTTAATATTGTTCAGTACACAGTCTAAAAATATATACTATGTTCTTTTAATTGTTTCGTATACTCACAGCATTTAAAAATGTTTTGAGGTACAGAGGATGCTCTTTTAACATGGGTCTGTTAGTTTGGAAATTCACTTTTCACTTTAGTTATACGACCATGAAGTTATTGAGTGCTGGAGGTGCTGCCTTTGGCAATGAGCAATCTCTGCTGCCAATAACATGCTCCAAATATGGACAACTATGAGAGTTGCAAGGCAGAAAAGGTGCTCAAGCTCTTTGGTTACTGACTAATTTTCCTTTGAAATAAGATGATTAAAAGAAGACAAAGAATTATACAGTATTTTGGACATTGACCATCAAATGCCAGCAATGTATAGGAATTGCCACCTCAGAGGATATGGATATTACAAATAGACTTCTTGTATATTTTTTTAAAACAATTTTTGTTGAACTTCCTTCAATCTTAGAATATCATACAAGCTTTTATTCAGAGAAGTTAACTATTACCTGCTATACTGCATGGCTGATAATTATGAGATGATTTTCAAAGCTCATCACATATAGAAACCTGAAAGAAACAGCTCTTCCTTCCTGCATTTGAAAGAGACCGCTGGTTTGTATTTGTTTGTTTACAATCTCATACTTTAGAAAACATGTTTCTTCTGACACTTTAGCCAAAATTTTACACTATAATCTAATTAGAGAGTATTGCAAAACCTAGATCCAAATATAAAATGTTATTGAGCTTTATATGTGTATTCTTCAATGTTTACTTATTGCCAGAAATTCTTTGTGAAGTTCCAGAGGTATGTGATAAAAGCAATTGCCTTTTTCAGGGTGACTCACAAGGAACTGCTAGGACACAATATTTTGCAGCTTATCATAAGACTAATACAAATCTGAAGCCAGAAGATGGTGGCCTTGTGAATCTAAGATGTTTTACCCAGATGAGAGTTAAGGCCTAGGTGGGTGATATTAGATATTCTAATCAGATACCATCACCATGTTAATTTGTTTTTCATAATATATATATACCTAATTAAACCAAATAGGTAAGTCAGGTAGCTTTTGAAGTACATAATTAAAAAAAATGAAGAGTTCTCAAACAATCAGAATATAACTTACTAGAAATTTCAATATTCCTGTGTTATTGTTGAAAGATTTCCTAGTGATGTTGTTTCAAGTAAAAGAATACAGTACTATTTTCAGTTTTGGATTTTTCAATTGTTTTACCATTCCTTCGTAGTATTCACAGCTTGATGCAGTTCTGCAGTTTGTTAAGGACCTTGAAGTGTGATCTATCTCTTTCTCCCTTCTTTTAAAAGATTAATTTTTTTCTCAAAAAGCATCTGGTGAATTATCAATAATTTTCATGTGCTTGAAAGTGATTGAATCAACACAATCACATGCTACAAATGAACAGGTGCTGGAAACACGCCTTCAGACATCTCAGAAAAAGACCAAACCAGGCTGAATAGTTACAAAAGTTAACCCTTTTGGCACTCCATCAGTTTTAAAATACCAGGGCATTCTGAAAATTATTTTATTCAAAGCATGAAGAATTAGTTATCTTCAATCAAGTTCTTCATAAATCTCCCTGCAGCATACAGTATTTTTTTTTGACTGGTGGGTTTATCCCAACTATACAGTCTCTAGAAACACTGGTGAGAGAAAATTCAGGGGCTGTGATTTATGAAGGTACTTTTTGAGATATTTGTGGTATCTGTATGTCTCTGTTTGTTTTAAAACCTAGGAGTATCATGAGTTTTAAAATAATTTTACAAGGCTATACAAAGCTGTCATTCCTCTTGTATTTTAACACTGAGGTTACAAGGTAACAAGCCTTGGTTTCTCCTCTTCCTTAAGACCAAAGTTCAGTGTTCCTCCGCTAATCAGACTTCACTGACCTGAGCAGCAGCTGTTGGAGTATGAGATTGGTAGCACATGTTATCAGTGCAGACAATGACTGTTAAACTGACCTTTTGTCAGCAGCATTAAGACTTTTACATAATACACTTGCAAAGCAACTAAGAGAAAACAGTGAAGGAAAAATATGTTTATCTTACTGTGTGAGCAAAGCTGTTATCTATAACTTTCTCACTTCAGGCAATGTGACGAATAAGACAAACAGATGCTATGGAGAGGCTCTCTGGGATATGCTTTAAACCACTGCAGTGCTTAGATGGTAGTCATCCCTGATGCATGAGTAAAAAAGACTTTTTCAGCTACCCTCATCAGTTCTCATTTCCTAGGCAAGCCAGGTCCAAAATACATTTTTCTTTCTTTGACCTCATGTAAAGAGACTTATCTGTGCCTTTATTCCAGTATGTGAAGACAACTGGTATGTAACAGATGTTATCACGTGATTTTTGATTTGCCACACTGGAGATACATATATATACATATACAGATATATGATAAATATATTTAATTCTACTCCTTTCATTACTACTAGAGTAAATTTTTATGAAGTAAGCACTGGTTTCTGCTATAATTTCTGTCACTCAATAATCAAGTTCTTGATTTATTTTCTTTCTTTTTCTATGTACGTTCCCATTTAAATTCCATAGCTTTTTTACCCTGTCCTAAATCCAGGTTCAAATGGAGATGAGTCATATATATTCACCACCAAACTATTCCAACCTCCCATAAAGTGCATCTGTGTAAAAACCTGGTTGTTCTCTGAAACCTGAATTTAGCAGTGCAGAAATAAAATTACCTGACTTTTACAGTAACAGTGAAGAAACTCATGTTTCTACACGACTATTTTAAGATTCTGTGACGTACACAAAACAGCACAATGTCATTGACTTGATGCAGGAACTTGACAACTCAAGTTAGGATACATATATGAGGGGCTGTTTTGCTGTTAAACATTTCTTTGGACCTCTACCCCCGTCTGTCCAACTAATTTTGGTATTGCTGAGAAATTGTTTGAGGGTTTCTGTGTTCAAGATTCATGCACAAAGAGTCAGACATAATCATTTCAAGAAGGATTTCTGCCTGGATAAACACCTTCTTGGTGACCAGTAACTCAGTGGCCTGAGTAACTCAGATCAATGTGAGCAACACTACAACTGGATTACAGGTACTGTCTCAATACTCAGTGTGATAAGATATAGAACCCAAGAAAGTTGTGGAGATTATGTTCTATAGGATGATGTTTATAAGCTTATTTTATTCTTTAGATTCTGCCATTCTCTGGGTTTTGTCAAAAAGCAGAATTTGTTTTCAGTTTGGCTCATTTATCAAAGGTATTCTAGACAGAGGTTTGTTACATGCTTAGCCCTAATGGCTTTTATTTTTCATGCCGTCTTGCAAAGAGAAAAAATCTGACATTTCCCAAGAATGTTGAAAATGCAAGCCTGTCTATCTTCTTGAAAAGAATCTGTAATAATAATATTTATTAATTAAAAAAAAAAAAAAAGAAAAAACTATCACTACTTTAAGTAAGAAAAAGTAAAATTTTCTCCTCTGCCCTCAAAGTTGCCTCACTGTGTGGGGCATGTTAAAATGCGTTTAAGTCAGAGTTGTTCAGAAGAACTGAGATTCCATTGAAGAGATTTTTTTTTTTTCAGACAAACAAAATACAAGAAAAACAAAACTTAACATCAAAATTACATCTGTATACTGGATGTTTAATCTGTTAATAGCTCCTTATATTGCAAGGATGGATGAATGATGAAAAAGAGGATCATATAATCAGACAGTCTAAATTAATTTAAACTTCTCAACTTTACCTAATGGATAATATTTAGTATCATATCAGTATACCTCAAATTATTCCAAAACACACTCCGAATCCGAATTAATTCCCTTACAGAAGGATGAAGTAAAACTAGTTTGACTATGTACAGCCAAACTGGAGCTAGTTCAGTTATCCATATATGAAATCACAGTAAAAAGCATCTATATTATTAAATAGATGGAATCATTCTGGTAGTAGTCATCACCCACCCACAAATACACTCACTTCCCCTGCCTGCACTCCCCCCACTGCCCCCCCTCAAAAAAAGGGCCAAGCACAGAAACAAATAAACAAATTATAAAAAGTTGTGGCAACTCCTGTTACAGTAACAAGTGTATGGGAGAAGCTGAGCTTTCATTGACTTTCAATAGAAAGAGGTAAGGCCACAGTTTTCCTATCTCCATTTCTGTCTCCTTGCACAGCTCCCAGCTCATCCCATCCTGTATCACCTATCTTCTACTCTTTTTTATATTTATTTCTATATTTTTCATATTAAGAGAAATCTGATTTTTTTGGAAAAGTTTTGGTTTTGATGCTTGGAAACACATCACTTCCAAGACTAACTTATTAATGACAAAAATTAGATGTTTGGCTGGCTAATAACATCTCCAAAATACCGCTTTGTCATCTTGTAATATTGATCTCAGTAATTTGGTAGAATTGCCAGTATGGGGATATGAAGATATGAAAAATCACCAGGAGCTGGCAAGAATTTCAGGCACCTTTATTACTTTTTCTATTCATTCATTATTGATACATGAAAAACAACAGTCCCAAGAAAAAAGGGACATGAGCTATTGCCTCCAAAGGAAACCATTCTTAAATTCATCTAGTACTGAATATACTGTTTGTGGCAGTTTTTATAACAGCCTAAGGGAAGTCTTTGGTATGTGCTTCAGCCAACTGAGCCATATTTTGATTTGATATTTATATTATTTATTTTTCTACAACAGTATATATTGTGTCATACATAGCCCGCATACAGATACAGTGTCCTGAAGAGGAAAGCTAGGATAAAAGTCATCCAAAATCACCTCTTTCCCTAAAGATCTACAGTATAGTATTTCCAACATAGTATACATTTTCCATCTTAATTCTTTTCTTACAACTCTCTCAGCTCACTCCTGATCTCTTCCTCAGTATTCAACGTCCCTGACAGATGCTCTCCTAATGGTGGAGCTGTTGGGAGCAGTTATAAAGAAAGAGGTTTCCTTGGAAACAGAAACTATGATGTATTATGTAGAAGTTTTTAGAACATTTTTGTTTCCACTTGTTTCCAGCCAGCAGTTTTCAAACCTTTTTGGAGAAATGGGAGGTCTGACACTTTTTGCTGATTAATAGTCATCATGGCTTGGCTT
>VYXB01007284.1:373497-571089 GCA_013397135.1 Pachyramphus minor | reverse complement strand
CTTTATTACGGGCAACACTCCTGCCTGTGTAACTTGGGCAAAGGAGCAGATGTGCTGGGCCCGTCCCCATGAACCATTTGTGCTCCCCATGGAGCTGCTGTGCTGAGGGAGGCAGGGGATGCTGCAGAGCAGGACTGAGGGGGGCAGGAGGGCAGGGTGAGGAGTCTCACTGCTTCCTTTGCTTCTTCTAATGAGCTTTTACTAAAGGCTCTTTGTTCCTGTGTTCCTTGAGCACTTCAAGATTAGTTGAGATGCATCATCTGAGGCTTGTATTTCTTATGCCTGTTTAGATGAAACCAAAACTTTTTAGGGCTTTTTTAGAGTTCCTCTCCTTTCCTCATAACTAGCAAGCCCTAGGTCAGCATCTTTTGATATGAGTAAAGGATAAACAAAGAGGCCTTTCTTTAGCGACTGCAGTTTGCAGAATTTCTGACTTGAAAAATGGGTAGCTGTTACTAATGGAGGCTGCTTTCTTGCTTTCCAAAAAACCTGACCATGCTTTGGATGTGTGTCACAGGAGGAAAGAGATCAACTCTGCTGGTAGCTTTTAATTGCTACAACATTTCATAATGCCCTTCCTTTTCCCTCCTCACTTGTGCTTTATTCAACTGTGCAGCAATTGCGGGCAGAAAAGTGTGTATAGTAAAGAAAAAATAAATGAGAGACTCTTTGTGCAGCCTGTCACTTCCCTGATATTTTGGGACAAGGATATCTGCTTCTTCATTTGTGAGAACTACAAATTGGCCATCTGCTAAAAGACCAGGGGCCTCAGTTGCACACTTGTATTTGTTGAAACAGAAATCTGTTCCTTCTGGGCAGTGATGACCTGCAGCAGAATTGGAGGAGTCCCTGGGGTCTCTGGGGTCCCTGGGATGGGTCTGCTGGCTCTTCCTGGGGATTGTGACCCAAGGGATGGGAGGAGGTGGATGCAGTGCTGCCAGGCTGCTCAGCTGTGCCATTTTATGGAATCACTTTGAGGGTGATCTAGTTTTAACTTGGCTTTTCTCGAGAACGCGGTGGGAAGCAAAAATCATTGTCTTCCCACCCTTATGGGGCAGTGGTTAGTGCTGTGCATGTAACTCATGCAAACCCCTTACTCTGAGAGACCTTTAACGTTCTTCCAGAGACATTCACATGGAAACATTGCCCTCACTGGAGTGTCACTGGTGGTGCTGGGAGCCAGTCTGGTTTCAGCACAGAGCTGGTGCTAATCAGGCATTAGCTCTGGGGGAAGGGAATCCTTTCCTTGCTATGACAGTACAATTCTGCATCTCGTTGGTGTTACCTGGTGGGAGTTCTTTGTACTGTTTCACTATATACAACTTTATTTCTCAGAGCATCTGGGGCATATCAAATTCCTTGACGTTATATTGAAGAGTCCCAATGCTTTCCCACAGCATCACACTCTGGTTTGTGTTTAGTTTTCCCATAATGTTGTCTGCCCTTCCATGGAAATACCAAGAAAGGGGGTGGGAAAAGGTTGGGATTTTCCAGACGGGTTACTAGAGGAGAGCTTAAATGGCTGTAGGAAGTGCTGCTCTGCTGAAGCCCCGTGGGAAGGCTGAGCAGGAGGTCAGAGTGAGCTCTGCAGCCCTCGGGGACACAGAGCTGACTGTGTGAGCCCCCAGCCTGTGGCTGTCCCTGCCTGGTCACAAGGGGTGCTCAGCCTGCCCTGGCTGTGGAGCCAGCCCGGGTCAGGCACCTGAGTCCCCCTGATACTCCATTTGGTAACAGACTGGGCTTTATTTGGGGCAGTGTTTTTGTGTTCCATCACATTAACTGCAGCATTACAGCGTGTGGAGCTTTGGGGATGGTTCTGTTTTTTTCTTGAGAGCAGTTTGTGTAAGAAGCTTTGAGATGTCTTTGCACAGACACAGCATTTTAGGATCAGATGAGGAGCTTTTTCTTGCTTTCCAGGCACTTTGCAGCCTTTTTTCTCCAAATAATTCAGGCCCAGGCACAGCATGAGAGCAGTTTTCACCTGTAGACTTGCTGGCTTTGCTTCTTCAGCTGTCAATCCTTGCTTTTTTTCCTGTGACCTGCTGTTCTGTTTGGCAGCTTAGGGTCAACATTCTAAAGGTAGTTCCAGTCACCTGGACTGTACAAGTGCCTGTAAGTGAAAGCTGCTTTGAGAGTGTTTTCCTGTTGCTTCCAGGCTGGTGAGCTGCTGCCAGCTCAGGACCACCCCCTTCCCCCCAAATTGGGAGATGCAGGTTGTGCCCGAGATTTGGATGAGAACAGAGTGACAGAGTAAAATGTTCTTTTCCACAGTAAAAAAGAGAGAAAAGCAAATGTATTTAAAGGCTTACAGGGTTCAATTCAGTTTCTGTCCTGCTGTAAGGACAAAGTGGGGAAGGAGAACATGGAAGGAATGTTAAGAGGGAAGAGCAGAGCTTTTCTCCTTGCAGTCTTTTCCAGCTGTCTTTATATTTCCAATACATCAAATAAGTTTCTTTTTTTTAGAGGCCATTTTTTCCATAGCCTAGGAAAAAAAATGTCCCCCTTCCATCCCACTGATCTCTCAGTGTGGAGCTACTACCTGAAAGCACTGCCCTTCTGTGAACAGCTGGTAGTGAAATGGCCCACAGGGCTGTGGGCAAACTCAATTCCTTGTGCTCTTTGTTCCAGGAGGCAATCCTGAGCTGTCAGTGGCAGGCAGACAGCTGCCATAGTGCCCTCACTTCCTTTGGCCACTCAGGGTAGGATTTACCCTGGGTAACTCCAGCAAACTGAAGTTAGGTTTTTTAGCTTTGGTTCCCAGCAAGAAGGGGGACGTATTTCAAAGCAGAATCCCTCTGAAACAACACTGGTGATATTCACTGGCACCTCTGGTTACAGGACGAGAGCAAAAAGAAATACCTTTCCCTGGTCTTTGGATGAGGTTTCTGCCTGGCTTTGTGCAGTAGCAAAAGCACTGCTGCTGGTTCCACCCTGTGTCTCCTCCATCCAAAGCTCAGCGCATGCATTTCCGAGTTAACAGCATCAGTTTTAGATAAATAAGAAGCAAACAGAGGATTTCAAAACACAGAACAAAGGATTTAGACAAGGATTTTTTTCCCCACCCTGTTCTCCTACATGCTTTGCAAAACTCCTCCAACTTTGGAAAAGTTAGGGACAAAAGAGAAAAGAAATACCACCTTCTGCCACGAGCTTACTGAAGCTGGAGAAGCTTTGAAAATGGAAAAGCTGAGGCAGGAGGAGGAGAATGGGAAGGAGGATGTGAAGGAAACAGTTCCTGCAGAATTTTTATTGCACTGAGACAAAGAAGAAGAAATTGCAGGAGGAAAAATGTCAAAACTCCAATTCTTTTTTAAAAAAACAAACAACGAAAAACCCACCAAAACCCAACCAACCAAAGAAAAAAACCCGCAAACAATCGTAACAGTGTCTTTCTTCTCTTTTTCTGAAGTGATTTAGCAAAAAAAGTTCGTAATGGGAGAAAAAAATCAATCAAATAATTTTCTCTTTTTTTACCTAGTTGTGACTGCTGTCACATTAACACAGCAGCAGTTATATTTGTGTGCTGCTGCAGATGAGGTGTCTGTATTTGTAACGATTTTGGCACCTTCCTCTGCTGCCTTACTGAGCATGTTGTGTTTGGAACACAATGACACAGCAAAACAAAGAAGGAATCCACCCTTTCCCATGGCCCAGTGGGGAGTGCTGGTGCTCAATGTTATTAATTTCTCGTGTGGGTGTTTCTGTGTGTTGGATACCTTGACAGACACAGTCCTAGGCTGGAGCAGAGTAACAGCATCAACACTAGAGCAGAAGGAATTCCTGATTCAGTCTAACTGCCACCCGGGCAGGAGTGGTGAGAATAATTGAGTGGAGCTCTGGCACTGCAGCTGCCTGGACAAATTGTGGTGATACCATTGGAGCAACTAGTTTGGAGCGTTCCCCTGCTACAGGCAGCTCCGTTCCCAGGAATTTGTACACCAAACAATGTAGTGCAAAGGTGAAGAACGTCCTGGATTTCGGGTAACACTGCTGGACTCGTGCTTTTGCAAAGGCAGGTTTGGAATTTGCATCTTGTAGAGTCTGGATGGACCCCCCCATGTCTTACGGCTGTGTCCAGCTGCCTTTGCCCTCTGTTCCACTGTCTCTCTGGAGAGAAAGAATGTTTTCTGTGTTAAATTTTTCAAAAATCACATAATTCATTTACTTGAATTTAATGACAGTAAAGAGAGGAGGTAAAATAACACACAAAAATACAGTTTTGCATAAAGACACCTTGGCTCTGAGGTCTCCTTGGCCTGGGTACTATATAACATTTTTCCTGTCAGATGTATTTCTGCAACATTAGCCCTTCAGCCTATGGGTGTGTATTATTGTATCTCTTTTCTTAGGTCCCATGCTGATATATATCCACATCTCTGTTTTTTTTTGGTTTTTTTGAGTTGCTAACTAGAGAATTCTGCATTTTTCAAAGAAAAGAGGATATTAAATCAGTAGCTGAAACATAAGGGCTGCTATTATAGCTCTATTTGCCATCTTGTTCGAGTTTTGATAGAAGACAACAATAGTAAACTACAGGATCTATAAAATTAAGTATAAAGTCAATGTTTTTCAGGATAATGAGGCTCTTACTCAACATTCTAATTTTAGTGGGCTGAATAACTGGAAGTCATTACATATATCTAGAGATATGTACCTGTCTAGGTTCAGATGCTTTAATACAAAATTGAGAGAATTTTTGAAAATTTTTGGCCAAGGTGAACAAGATCCAGTTGTAATACAAGAAGACTGTAAGTTACTGATGTGTGCAATGCATCTGCTGTGTGAATCACCCTGGAAAGGAGTGTATTGCCATTGCTGATCAATTGTATATCAATTGCCATCTTTGTGTTCTCTGCATTTTTTATTACTGCATATTTCTCCATGGTCAGAATAAAAATCTATTTATTTGCCCAGCCAAGAGCCTAACTGGCATGTTCTGTCAGGGTAGCAGGTAGAATGTCCTAGTCTATAATGGCCTGAGGATTACAGTTCAATTGCTTCTCTTCTTAAGAGGACAAAAATATTAGCAATGACAATTTTGATTCTCTTTGGATGAGTCCTGTTTAGAATGTGGCTCATCATTGAAACAGCTTCCTCAATTCTGAGTCCATGGACAGTGTCACAGGGCACACAGCACGAGAATGCTTTTGAAATCTTGAAAACTCTTCTGCAAGGAATTGTTTTTCTTGAGTCCTGTAAGCAGGCAAGAGCAGTCTGAGCTTTGTATCTGATAAGCTGTGTTTTGTGATATTGAGATTCTGGCAAAGCAGAAACTCTGCTATAGGAAATAATTGTGTTGATGATTTGCCTCTAGACCGTGTGTCGTTATGCCTTTGCTGAACACATCAGTCCTTGCAAATATTCCTCAAGCATTTGCATGAAACAAAGCCCAGAACCTTTCCTGAGTGTGCTAAGAATAAGCAACTTATATGAATTTCTGTTTTCTTTGAACAGTATGAGCAACTGCTCTGATTGTCTTTGACATCTACTTGTGCTCAGTGTTTGATTTTGCAAGCCTTCCCTATAATTAGGAATTCTTTCTGTGTGTACAGGAAGCAACCCTATGCACATTTTAATCCTTTAGTGGAGCTCTGTGTGTCTGGCAGAAGCCTTGGAAGATTTTCTTAAGTGTGTATCTAAGGCATTAGAGACGTGTCCTTTCCAAAGAGCATCAAAAACATTTCGAGGTGTGGGGAGCTCAGACCTGACTTATTTTTTCACTTCATTGTATTGACTAAAGGTTCTGTGCCGTGCTGTCTATTGGGGCCATAATTGTAGGTGTTATTAGTCTCAGATTGTACTCAGTGGCCAACTGCCAGGAGGTTATGCTGAGGCAACCTTACCCCTCACACAAAAACTGCAGGAGTTGCCTGACTGTGAGTTGCCTTCAGGATTAAAGGAGGCTGCCCTTGTTAGGGGCTGCTGTGAATGACAACTGATAGACTTTGGCGTCCTGCCTTGTGGCTGTTTATGAATATCTGGCAAGGAAATCACAACATTTATGGTTCTGTCTCAAATTTCAGGAGAAGGGATTGATTCGGTCANTGCCTTGTGGCTGTTTATGAATATCTGGCAAGGAAATCACAACATTTATGGTTCTGTCTCAAATTTCAGGAGAAGGGATTGATTCGGTCAAAAAATAAACCCTGTCTGTTCAAACTTGACCCTAAAAGGATGATCCTATTTTATGAGTAAATTTAAGCTTTTGTACAGTGAGGCAGATTACTTGTCAAAGCTACTGACTGGCATGTCAGAGATCTCACTTACTTTCTCTTCTTGACTGCAACTTTATTAAATGATGTTGAGGGACTCTGCCTCTATTTCCACTCATGGACAGAGGGAATTCTTGGTTTCTGTCCTTTCCTGCTGGTTTAAAGGCAAGGTTTTCAACAGTCTGGTTTGGGCTGCTTCTGTACCTACTGCCATGTCAGAGGCAGGTTTCTGGATGGCTCTTTCCAGCTGGTGATTCCCAGCTCCGTTACTGAGGTGGCAATGTGGCCTGGGGACTGAGAGCCAGCTGTTTCTTCACTGACACCCTCAGAATCAAGTTGTGCCACAACCTAATTTTATATCAGATCTTCCATTTTGCTCCTTGCCATTATTTAGGATCTAGTTGCAGCTGCATTGTGTATGCTTAACAAATAAAAGCTTTCAGAGAACATCATTCAATTCCCACCTCCTGCTAAGGGTTTTGGAAGTGTAATACATCACAGAATCAAAATGACTTTCACTAAAAGTTCATGCTGTTTAAATCACACCAAATGTTATATTGAGCTGTAGCATACATAATTCATGTATTATTAACAGCTTCTACAAGTCTTTGGCTGCATGGCATACCAATGAATCAGAATGTGTGGGTATTTTTTTGGTACTTGCCTTTCCTTAAATTGTATTTAGAAGCAATAGCATGTAATTACACTAACTTGGAAAATCAAACAGGCATGTAATAAATTATGGTTTGTGATTGACATGGTGAAGTAAGTCTCTTTTCTTTCCTGATGTTGAGTAAAGCAAGCTATTTTAAACTGGAAAGACTCAATAGATTTTTGTGCTGCTGTTAGTGTTATAAATAAAAATCCATTTTCATTGTTTACCATGTGAGAATTCTCCTACAGTCACTTGATCCATTACATGGCTGATGAATCAACAGTGTCCTTTAATAGGAAAGACATGTCTGGTTAGTTTGAATCTGTCTCACAGGTGTGTGATCCTCTGGGCACAGAGGGGACTGCAGCAAAACCTCCTGGGGGGCTGGTGTTAAACCCCTGCATGATTTACTGTTGTGAAAGGGACACTCAGAAAGTGATGACATCAGGAAAAACAGTAAACTGCTAAAAATGTTGGTACCTTCTAATTCAGCCTGTTTCTTTGACCCTAAAGCTTCATGTTTTTAAAGAGTAGCAGAATGATCATCCCTCTGAGTCTGGGCAGAACAGAGTAGCTGCACTCTGTCCTTTCACTGCAGGGTCTGCTCCTTCTTTGCTTCTTAAATGAGCTGGAGCAAATTACACTCACCCTTTGAATCTGGGGGAAAAAATTGCCTTGTTAAAACTGGTTTTAATTAAACATCAGGACCTACCAAATATTTTTACCAGGTACCTGTGACATAGCAGTAAAAAATGGAAAACACTCTTGTGAAAAATGGTGCAGTTTTAATATCATTAACAATTAATGGGACAGGCCTTTTAGTATGTAATTTACCTTTTAAAAATAAATTTGAGACATAATTTTTCTTTTAATGTTGATTTACCACTGTTTATAACTAGGAAAAATTAAGCAGTAAAATAAGGGCTAGTGAAGCTGGGAGAAATATATAAATCCTGCCTAAAAGCTGTGTGTTCAGAGTTGCTGGCATGTCTAGCAGGACTGTGTGTTACATCCAGCAAGTAAGTAGCTCTCCTGGGCATGGAACTATTTGTTCAAGTTCTTAGGTTTGACTTTTCTGTGTACAATTCAAGCAGGGTTTAAGTCATGTCTGCTTAAAGCTGTGGTGAGGTGCAACATTGAAATGAACCTCTAACTGTAGGCAGGTGTGGCCAGGTTTTTAACTGCTTTGAATCACAGCTCTCAAAGATACAGCACAGTCAGCCACAGACTGCACCAGCACCTGGTTTAGCTGGGTGTGAATCCACGTGGTATATCCCTGGTGAAAAAGAGCCTGAGTGGTTAGAACAAATAAAATTCACTAATAATCACTATTGGATTTGCTATAGGTTTTGCATGGAGTTTCTGTGGGTTTTTGCTGGGAGCTAGAAGTGTCTGTATTGTAAAGAGGGAGAGATGCTGACTGGATTTGCACCTGGGGATTAGGTACAAGAGTATGTTCATGTGCTGGGGTAGTCCCTGCCCTGAGGACCTACAGCTTAAAAGTCTGAGGGGGGTGGGCAGGACAAAAGCATTTCTGTTCATTGTATAGTTTATGTCTTCATCAGCTTTGGACTTTGTTGTGAGTGAGAACAGAACTAGGACTTTGCGTGTATTGGAAAGGTCAGCCTTCCTCTTCCAGCCCTGGTAGCTGGGCAAGCCTGATTTTGCATACTTGATTGCAGAATTAGTTTCAGCTGAGTTCCCCTTTTCTCTTGGAGTTTGAAGAAAGTTGCTCCAGCTGTGAAATATCCACAATGCTGAGAGAAGGAGATGTTTTCACCTAGCAGGCAAGTCCTCTCTGATTTTTCCCACAATATGTGTGTCTGTGTGCATGCATGTGTGTGTGTTGTGTTTGGAGAGGGGGGTGTGTCAACAAAGCAGAAGTTTGCCAGGAAAGTAATGCAGGTGATGGGGAGGTGAGTGAGAGTGTCCTTCTTGCAGACTTGCCTTTGCTTACATACCTTTTGCACTGCTTTGGGATTGTAGGCCAGAGTTCAAAAAACACTGGTACTGTGAACCCCGCTAATGAGAGTGTCTCATTTTCAACATTAGGCAGAATAGAATCAGGGGTAGACATGTCTATTGTGAAGGGGCTCAGCCTCCTAAGCTGTTTGAAGTTGGATTCAGTGCTGTTCTCATATGCTGTACTAGGCTGTCTCTAGTCTTAAGTGCCTGGCTTTGTGCTAGATGTGTGTTGTTGCTCATGGATGATACCAATAAAGGACATTATTCGTGAGGGGTGGTGTGCTCCTGCCCATTAGTGTGGTGTGGGCTTTGCTCTGTGTCCCCACAGCTCCTGCTGCCCCCTGGGACACTGCCCACTGCTCTGGCACAGCCAGGGAAGGAGCTGCCACGGGGCATCCGGGCAGCAGGACCCCAGGAGGGAGCTCTCCTGCTCCTGGTCACTCAGACCTGAGGGAGCTCTTGCAGTGCCTGTCGCTGTGGGCAGTGCTGCGAGGTGCAGTGTGGACAGGCTTTCCCCAAAGCTCAGCACCCTCAGGCTCTGCTCTACTCTGTGCATTAGGCAGTGGCCAAGGAAAGAGGGAGGATTCCACAACAGGAGAAGGAATAGGAAAGCTTTGCGAGCTGGGTTGGACCATGGGCGCTGGGTGGTTTGAGCCAGTGGCAGGCCTACCTACATGTTCCCTAGGGAAAGATGATGATGGATGTCCCTTGACTGAAGCTTTCTGCTTTACAGTTAGACGTACTCTGCCCGTGGGTTTCACCCCTGGTGTCATTTCTCATGCAAAGAATGCACCTCTCCCTTGTGTGTGAGCTGGGGCTGTTGTGTCGGTGGGATTGGAGGAGCTGAGAACAACTGCTGCTGGGTTTGCTGTACAGTGGGGGCAGAGGTGACCATCCAACCCACTGACCGTGGTGCTAATTCCCCAAAACACGAGCCTTCTGCCAGTTTGATAGCAGAACATTTGGGGATTCAGTGGAGCAGGAGGCTAAAGCAGACAGCCCAGGAATGGCTTTGGAAGCATAACTCTACCCTGAGATGTTAAGTATGGGCACGGCTGTGATCTGAGAAATTCATGAATGTCACCAGCACAGTCTGCTGAAGTGATAGCTATAAAATGAAAGATTTAAAGCAGGCAATCATAGTGGTTAACAGCAGTATGAAAAAGCTTAAACATGTTCATAAATTTCAATAACTGCTGAGCAATATACTGGATTCATCTAGGAGAGATTTAATTTGAAAAATGTTAAATAGGCAATACAAAGCCTGGAAACACAGACGTTTCTCCTGAAGATGGAGTCTTTTGGTGAGAAATTTACGTTGTACTTCAGCTGAAGTGATACTAAATGCAAGTACAATCTGCTAGAAAAGAAATGAGAAAATAAATTATAGAAACAGTTTTTAAATTTGCACATTAAGGAAAAAAGCTTTATTTTGTATTCTCACTTCAGATGGTATTTGTGTCTAGATCTATAAATGACCATGCATGCTGAACGAAACGAGATAAAAAATGTTGGTGTCAATTATATAGATATTTAATAGAAAATAAAAATGACTGAAGTCTTATCACAGGGAAGTACAAGCATACATATTTGTGTGCAAGTATCAAGAATATATACATCATTTAAACAAATGCATTTTATTTAGAATACAAACACTTTGATGAATTTTAAATTTTCTGTATTTAAAATTAATAGTATGCTGAGGCAGAACCTTTCACTGCAGATAGGTTTAGCAAGATGCATCAGTGCAGTAAGATTTTTGAAATGGTGAATGCCTTCTTTGTGTTGCTAATTGCATCTGTGCAGCCTGCAAAAGAAGGATATCCACCATCTTATTTCCAAGTTCGATCATTTTATTCCTGTTGATAAACAGCCCTTATCTTCTTCCCACACACCAGATAGATTTTACATTACTTTATAGATGAGAATTTTCCATTGTCAGCAAGCTTGAGCTTTATTAAAAGAAACAGAAACGCAGATTTTGGAAAATTTCTCCTTTTTCAAGTGACTTATTTTTAGATGTACTGATGCTGCTTGCAGTAATGATTAAATTAGTGATGGTGCCTTTTCCCACAGTAAGATGGAGAAAGCTCCATGAGCTTGACCCAGGATGCTGGATGTGATGAAAGGGATGTGTTCTGCTGTAGGTATCCAGTCCCCTCCTAGGAGCAGCACAGCCCTACAGATCAGTGTGTTGCTTATGGAAATGCTACCTCAAAAGTGTTTTAGGAGATTAAACCGTCTTTTAAATTCGTATGGGAACTTACTTAAAAGATTTGGGGGAAAAATCTGGGTAGGCATCCCTTAGCAACTTGTAGGTTTGCAACATTTTCATTAAGGCAAAAGGATTGTTTTCAGCTGGTGTCTCCCTGCAGTACATAAAGGTACACAACTATTTCCTGAGTTGGGCTAAATTTCTCTCTCTGTCCTTGCTGGTTTTATGTGCACAGAGGTGTAACTTTTAGCAGAGTGGAAGCCAGAAGAGCTGAAGTTACAAGACAGGGAGAGTCAAAGGCAATTTCCCTTTCTGGGATCACTTCTAAATAGTGGAAGTCATGAGTTCCCCTCAGCTGAAACAGCATGTGTTCTCCACACTGGATTATTGAAGGGAATGTGTTAACAAAAACCTGTGTTAAGAGTGTTTGGAAGGAGGAAATACAGCTACTGGCAGAAGAGTGATTAACCTGGCAAGGAGCTCAATACCAATGTTTAAGTCTCAAGATACATTACATTTTTGCCATGACACTTTATATTCTGAATGGCTTTAGTGGTGCAGTTCCATTTGCTTCACAAACCACTCAAAATACGGGGGAGATTTCTAGACAGTGAGAATAATGATTTCCAATAACAGAGTGAAATATTTTAGCTGACAAGTTCAGTGGCATGGCTCTGTGAATCCTCCTACATCCCCTGCCAAATACTGCATCAATTTGTTTGACTTGATGCAAATCTGGATGCAGAGGAGGGCCCTTATCTCCCTGTATACTTACATACAGTCTATAGATGTGAATAAATACTCCTAAACACGTCTGTGCTGGTGTCTCTGCAAAGCATATGGAATTTCACATTGATTTGTGAACTCTATAAAACACTAATGGAGTTGCTGCTTTAGCTTTCAGTCAGTTGGGAAAGTCTCAGTGATGGGAAACTGCAGGCAAATTCCCCTTCTGCTGGTCCCAGTAGTGCCTTCTTTGTAACTTTAGCCATTCTGCTTTCCACTGTCCTCAGATTCATGTCTCTCCTTTGGGAAGCCACGCAAACTCATTCATGGTGCAGCTCAGAAAAGAGTTCTATCACTCTACTTCTGATACACTTTATTTATTTCTAAGCACAGCTCTCTAAAAGGGAAAACAAGCCACACAATTCCATGCATAACATGTACACCTACAGTGCTGTAAAATGCTTCATCAAGAAGAGACAGGGAACATCACTCTTCTCTCCTTTATATGGTGAAATGAATTGTACTGCTTGGACAGCCTACACATGCAGATTTGTTATCTCTGAGCTCTGCTGAGACTGATGCTGTGTTATATAGGTTTTATCTGTACCTTGCCCTGCTGTTTAGGGCACAGCCTCAGAACAACTTGATATTTAGAATCAAGTTCTGTCATCTGCCTCTAAAGAGTTTTTCAATGCCATGTACTTTTTACAAACAGTTTTGGTATATCGTTAGAGCAGTCAGAGCTGGAGCAGTTGTTTTTTGGTAACATGATATTATTTCACAGCAAAGTTTCCCAGTTGTCACAGACAGCTAAAGAATGAATTGAAACAAGCAGAAACCTATGTGGAATGTAGGTGGTAATCAGAATTACTGACTTGGACCTCATTTATGAAAAACCATGAGATCTCTAATAGCAAACCGTATCTTCTTCACTCGGTACCAAATTATTCTTTTTTTAAGAAAACCCCCTACAGATGCAGCAGCATGATTCCCTCACGTGCTGCACAAAGGTGTTTGTGCCATGGTGAATTTGGGATACGTGCTCCCATTGAGCCATCATCCACTCATCTGGATGCTCAGAAGGCTGATTTTTCTCTCCAGAAGCTGGAGGAGGCAAAATAAGATGCTTTGTTGTTTTTTTTGTTATTTTTTTTTTTTTGAGGAGGTGAGAACAGAACAGAGACTGAGGCCGTGCAGCTCTGCACGTGGGGGCTGCACCTGCTGAGCTCTGGGAACCGTGTGCTTGTTGCTGGGCTGAGCGTGGGCTCTGCACAGTGACCCTCTGGGTTCAGGGGTTGGAGCTGATGCTGTTAGCAGAGGTCATGGATAACAGTGTGAGCCACCAGACCTCCCCTCACTTCTTCCCAAGTGGCCTCAGTGCCGGGGGGCTCTGGATGGATGTGGGGTTTCTAAAGCCAGAGCCAGGCTCTGGCCGTTGTTTCGGTAACTGTTTGAAGGAATGTTTTCAGTTGGATTGAAGAGGAGCATCCCTGTGCAGGACACTGTTAAATACAGGGGTTAGACTGGGTGAAATCCAGGCTGGTTTTCTGTGTACAGACAGAAGTCTGTGTGCTGGGCTGTTTCCTTGCTACCCCCTGTGAGCTGATGGCGAGGAAGGGTGGCACAGGGTGATGAAAGGAGCAGTCGGACTGTGCGCTCTGACTCCTCCCCAAGCTGCACTTCATCATCTCTTTTCTTCTTCTAATCACTTTCGTTCATTTTGGTAATTTGTTTTCCCTTGGACATAGTCCCCTGTGGGAACCTTTATCAGCTGAGTGAACTGCTGCACACATTTCATTAATGTATAAATGAGCATGCTGAAAGCATCTTATTGATCAGAATATGCCTCGTTATCTGGGATAGCCTTGCTGGGATGCCCTGGGGGATAGAGGGACTTTGGGTATATATGCTATTATTTCACTTCCTTTCTTTTCTTAATCATCGTGCACAAATAATTAGATATGTCATTATAATTTAGTGTTTTCATAAACTAATCTTGCTTCTTCCTTCTCTCCAGTAGAATAATATATTTCAAATTCTTAATCTCACCTTCCAGGCTATGTGAAGGTTTCTGATTTTGTTCTGTGCTCTTACTCTGCACAAGCAAGCCTGCTGCTAGCAACAGTGGGATTTGCAGAGTCAACATGGAGAACCTGGCACTGGTTTTATTGGCTGAGGATTTAGAGGTACAGTCCAGAGTCTTTGGGAGCCAGCTGGGCATTCATTGCTTCCAGGTAAAGAAGAATTTGTAAACATTAATTTTAAAAAAATCCGTCTCTTTTGCAAGTCCCTCATGTTTGTTGCAAGACCCAAATACTTGCTGGGAAAGAAATATCAAACCTGAAACTCCACTGATCATTGTCACTGGGAAAAACACCCTTTTCAAAGTGAAAGCCAGACATTGAAAAGCACCAGTTCTGTTGAAGTCACTGCTTGGTGTAGTCTCCATGACCTTCTCCCAAAGCTACAGTGGCTTTCAGTGTTGTTGAAAATTCTCTGTCATGGTGAAACTTCACTGATAAAGCTTCAGACATTAAGAGCCTCCATATTTGTGTGCCACTGTCTCTTTTCCTGACACAGTCATCTGCTGTGGGCTTGCTGGTGCCTGAGTGGGAGCAGCTGATGGGATTTTTAAAACTGAGAAAACTTCCTTGAACTACACCTCCCTGGAGGCACAGCTGGATGTGAAACAAAGCACGGAAGTGGAGCCAGCTCTTCCCACTGCCTGTGTTTGAGCAGGGAAATCCTCCCCTTGGTGCCTGGCAGCCCTGTCACTGCAGTGGGGAGAGGCTGCACCTCCTGTGTGCAGCACTATTTGCTGCTTCTCAGCACTGTAAGTCATGGAAAAATCACACTCACTGCATTTGGTTCATTTTTATCTTTTCAGATTTGCAAGAACCAGGGCCTGTAGAGTTACAAATGCCAGCATGTGACTGCAGTGATTGGAGTTTTGTTCTCTCAGTTTGCTAGTCATGAGTAACTCAGCCTTTCTCTGAGTTCAGTCATGTTAGAGATATAATCAAAGCCTTGACATTTGCTTTTTAATTAAACTAACTTTAAATCTCTTTTGTATCATAGATAATAATGGTAGCAATGACTATGAGAATTCATTACCTTCAGTTGCGTTTAGCAACTTTTCAACAGAGTAATAAATTTAATATGTAAGAAATTGATTTGCAATACAAATGGAGAAAGCTCATACCCAAGCCATATACACAGCTTCCCAAAATTAAACTGAAACCCTTTTGTTCCAGAATATTGTACTTAGAAAATGAGCTTTCTTTCCAAATCACTGCTTTTCGTGGAGCAATCCATTAGTGGGAAGTCAACACTAGTTCCATGTATCTTTTGCAAAATACATGGTACAGGTCCCCATAACGTGTGCTTTTGCGTTACAACTCCAGTTTGCAGTCCAGAGCATTACAAAGAAGAACTTCCAACATGTCAGGTGTACAACACAGATGGAATTTCTTTGTTTGCTAGTTGTCTTTTCAGCCTCCACTCTTCTCTTACTGCAAAAGAGCAAGGGGACAATCCACAGTGCCAGTGTGGCACACATGGGAAGTGCTTCAGTTCATGACATTCCTGTAAAATCTCATGGCATGTACACATCAAGTTTCCAAGTGCAGTAACTGTATACTCTTCACAAGTATACATTTAATTTGTTTTGATTTTAAGTTCGCTGAGAGGTAAATTTTTCATCGGGCCTGCTGGGGAGCAGCTTTTCCAGTTTGTATCATTCATCAATTTACCCATCACTAAAATATGTCTATCTTTAACTGGGTTTTACAAACAGAAAACAGTAAGTTGAAAGTTTGCTTTGTGAACCAGAATTGAAGTTAGCAAAATATACACAGAGAAATGTTATGCTTTGCTGTTAAATTAAGATATAAAGTGAAAGGTTAATAGAGCATATTTTTGAGTTATATTTAAAGAGCGTGCTTACCTAGGGCTGCAGTTAGGGAGTATAAAATCTTAGAGCACAGTCCTTTCCTAAAAGCCTCCAACATGAATGGACAAGGCAAGTAAGAGGAATGAGTAGGCAAAGAGCCTGAAGAGCTTTCCTCTGACTGCTGCTTGCAGGAAGAGTGGGGCCAGTGCTCTGGAAGGCTGTCCTTGGGCTCTGTGTGAGCAAACAGTTTGAGAGTAAAAAAGTCTGTAACACACTGGGGATCAGATTTATCCCTGTGGGGTCCAAGCTTTTGAATGCTGTGCAGAAAAAAGCTTCTAATAACTGATGATCCTTCAGATGACTTGCATTGTGGTTCTCATGCTTGGTGTGATGGGTTGTCAGGTAGATCTTTGCTACAAATCTGTCAGGTCAGATTAACTCCTTTTATAGGTTCCTGCATACTCGGCAGGATATGTGTGTGAAACTTCAGTAGCTTCACATTAAGGTGCCTTTTTTTGAGGGATGCAGACAAACTAGCTGTAGAACTGGAAATTAAACCCAGACTGATGCCTAATCCAGAGCTTTACCAATTAGACTATTATTACCAGAATATTTTCCAATAATTTTGTAACCTGCTTTATCTTTTATTTTAAGTTTTCATTTCCTGTAGAGTCATGTTTCCATCAAATTTGCCCTGGGTACTTGTGCAGCGAAGTTCTAGTGGCTGCAGCTGTCTTATTTCAGTGATAGTGATGGAACTTGCTTTTGCACCTGAGGTTTGTGTGTGAGGGCTGCTGGAAATAGTCTGGGGGTATCGCTGCCTGAAACAAAACTGTATGCACAACACTGGGTGCTTCATTGCTATTTTAATATCTTTTCTTCTGAAATTTTCACATATACTGCACACAGGAGGAAAATGTCTTGGGGATATACATAGATACACCTCAGTGTTCCAATAGATCTGTGTATTGAATGGGGTAGCACAGGTGAGTTTTTCTAAGTATCATCTGTGTGAAGAGCTGAGTTTTCAGTATTAAATCTTTTCCTCTATGCTTGGTATCACAGAAGCTGTAAAAACACATGATGAGAAGAGTGGACAACACAGAAAGGGTTATAACCCACAGAAGAGGGATTACAAGATGCTAAGCACAGTTATGGGTCAGGATAAATAAAGCCCTATTTTATCCACCAGATTTGATGATCGTCTCTGCCTTTGACTTTCTGTACGAGGTAGTTGGTAAATACAAAGCCTGATCATGTCTCAGGCACCCAGTTTGTGAGCCAGCATGTGAATTTATTCCATGCTACCTCTGTACCCTGATTGGCCTAAGAGTGACTGTGTTAGGTAGCTTATTCCAGTCTGGAAACAGAGCAAGATATCTAGTCTGTTCGTGTCACAGCACTTCAAGCTGCTGTTTTTTACAGCTAATGCAATGATCTGGCATTGGCAGCAAAAGCAGCTGAACCACAGCAGCCCATGGCTTTGTGTGGACTGGCCTGTTTTGCCAAGAAGCAGCACGTGAGCCTGGAATCTGCTCTCTACTTACTGGCAACATGGGTGTCCTGTGCTGGGTAGAGGTGGAGAAACAGCTCCCAAGGCTGGTTCTGGTCCATACTGACTTCCCACCTGGGCAGTCCTGAGCATTTCTTTGGCCTGCTAGTTTAAAGGTGAACTTGTAAAGGAGCAGCAGCCACTGCTGTCTGTGGGAGATGGTCCAGGCAGGTGGCTGCTGTCCAGAATGTCACTTGGAATGACTACAGGGGCTCATTTTCTTGTAGGATTGGCTGTGGATCATGTGACTGTGCTGTGAAGAATGCAAGCCTGCAAAGAAGCCACATGGGTTAGATTCTTAACTTTTAATGAGACAATGGTAAAGAATCCTGGTTCCAAGTATTTTGTGTTCAGAAATTTAACTGCAGATTAATTGTGACAGCACTGTGTAAAATATCTCTTAGGGATTCCCTTCCAGGTCACCTTTTTCCTTTAGTATGACAGCGATAAGACTTCTAAAGTGTTTTGTAGTAGTGGTCTTTCAGACATCTAGTTCAGAACATCATTGAGAGAAATCATTTGTCAGAATAGCAAATGCCACACCATGTTTCAGGCTTGCAAACGCCTTTTGATTTCACTGCAGAAGGATGTTGGGAAAGGTGAACTTTCAGTCTCACATTCTAAGAGGCTGTAGTCTCAGGGCTGTACTGTTGACTGAGAAAAGCCAGAAGCTGCTTTTGATTTGATTTGAACCAGCCACTGGAAATAGGGCACCATATAGTAAAGTCTGGGCAAGAAAGGGCAAGATTTATAGAAGCACAGCTTACATCTTGGGTCATGGAAGATTCTTCCCCAGCCCATGGTTGTTAATCTCAGATGGCCTCTTTGACTGATTTATAGAACCATAATTCCAAAATGGGCAGGAGGTATTCTTGATATGCAAGCTAAAATTGTTTGCATGTGCTTAACAGTAATCACTGTTTTCAAACAGTCCTTATTACCCCTCTAAGGTAGAACCTTTGCATTCCTAAATCAGCATTATCAGGAAATTAAAAGATAAAAGAAAACATTTGCTTCAATATACCAAGAGCTGACCTACATTAACTTGTGTGTCTTTCTTCATTGTTAAAGAAAAACTTTATATCTTTTCCTCACTTGTGAATTATTTCCTACTTCAAAGATGAACTATACACTCCACATTATCTTCCCACCCATCACACAATCTGTGTGTTGTATCTGGATATCCATTCCTTGTGTTATGTGCACAGTATAACTTGGATTGAAGAGTAAATAGGAGAGCTTATAGGTAGTGCTTTAATGTGCTTGACAAAGCAGCAGGACACTGATTAAAATGATGCAGTGCAGCATGGAACAGGACAGCTTCCCATAGTGAACAGCTTAACACGCTGATGGCAAGTGCTCATCTATCACTGCTGCTGCACCCCAAACCTCTGGGTACAAAAACAAGCGCTTGTTTAGCAGCAGGTGCAGTGCTGGTGACACAACTGCAGAAAACTTGTGATCTTGTGATTTTAATCTTAAACCCTTTCTTCATAGACACTGTAAAGCTGCATCATTCCTGTGCTTTTCTCTTCTAGTTCAGCCATGAGTATTTAATGCCTTTTATGCAGGTATATGTTTCTGGACCAGAGCAGGCCTGCTGCTGCAATGGGAATCTATATATGGATCCTCCCCGTGCCACACAGAACTCACAGTCAATCAGCTGGTTTGGACTCCTCTGAGACGTTTTGTCGGTGACAACCAGTGATGAGTGGGTGCCTTACATGATGTGTTACTTTTTATTTTAAAGGAGAGCATGACAGATACCTATGACCTCTGATGGACTTGTGAAGAGAGCTTTGTGGAGTATTCCCAAATTCTCATCCTTCTGTTGATATGCTTTAATAAGACAGTGTGCTTAGCCTTAAATTGCAGTTAAGTACTTAGCTTAGCTTGGCATAACTAATGGTATAATCAATATTTAAAGATACTGCAGCATTCAACATAGTCACAATTTTGGAGCCTATGTCAAGTTTTTCAAGGTCTTTGAGAATTTAAGTCTGCGTTCCAAAGGTCTAATTAATTGAGAACTTCAGTGCTAAATAGAATACTGCAATAAGTGGTAAGATGTGGTCCTGTATGTTATAAAGATAAAATAGGCCTGTTTGGAGGTGTAACGAGTCAAATCTGGTGAAGATTAGTCTTGCAGTAGCTTGTGAAAGGCTCCCTCTTCCTGGACCTGAACTCTTAGAATCTCCTGGAGTGTGGTGGCTCTGTGCGGCAGCCACCATTTTGTGGAGGGACAGTGACACTCCGTGCAGCTGGCGGGGACAGAGCCTGCAAGAGGCTGACGGTGAGCTCTTGGATGTGTTTTGAAACATCATGAAAAATTATATAGCAGTGTTTGAAAGCTGTGGTGTGTAGTGCTGGTTTATGTTTCGGGCTGTTTGCGTTGTGGGTCTGTGCTGAGGGGAATGTGCTGAGGGGAAGCCTCTCCCTCGGCTGCAGTGCTGTGAGGCGGCTGAGGCCTCGGCTTCCCTCAGGACCAGGCAGCCCCTTCCCTCAGCACTGTGAACCCCTTGTTTTGGTTACATATCCCAGGTTTTTAGACATTTGTCTAACTTTTGACTGAATTAACTTAAACCTTCTATTCAACTCGACTTCCTCTTTGTGTTTTCCAGGCCAGAGACTTTTCATCTTCCACTGCCAGCTGTGAAATGACACCTGTAGTAGCAGCCCCTGTGAGCTGGTTTTTCAGTGGAGGGGTCAGAAGCTGAAGTGTGGTTGTCTGTCCTGGCTCCTGTCTTACCAGCACACTGCTCCACACAGGAGCACTTCTTGGAGAAAAGATGAGGTAAAAGCTTAATCCTCTCCACATACATTGTTGGCTGATGCCTCAGACAGGTAGACTGACACTCCACTTGGACAGGCAGGATAGTGCTCCTCAGGGAGCTGAGACTGGCTGGCTTACTTTGGGGATGTGAGTTACATTAGCTGTGCTTCCAAATCCTTTGTTTTTCTCTGCTTGAGCAATTTCAGGATGTGGAAGTTGTTTTCAGAGGAAAGAAAACTGTTCTTGCATTAACTGTGTTAATTTAGTCAGAACCAGTTTGACAGGAAAATGAATAGGCTTACCTTTGCTAATCATGCTCTGAAAGCATGATGAAGTTGTGTGAAATCCACACTAACTCCTCAAAATACTAAAGTTCATAAAATTATAAGATCTTTTTTATAACCCCTAACTTTCCTAAATGATGTTTCTTTCTATGGAGTTGAACATCGGAAGAGGCTTTTTTGTATAGTACATTTTCTACTCATGATGAGACTGTGTGATCTGTCTCTCCTCTGCCCTGCTTCCAGACTCTTGATGAGAAGACAGAAATCAAGAGAGGGTTTTCAACTTTTTGTTGATTTGTTGTTTTTTTTACCAGTTAATTGCCCTCACTGTTGAAGGAGAGTTTGCATTTGTCAGGTGTAACTTTCTTCTGCAGTTTCTTTGACCAAATTAAAGAGTTCTTCAGCAGCAGCAATTTTTTTCCCCTAAACTGACCTATCTCCCATTTTTAATTTTTTAAAATTACTTTTCTCTCCAAAGACTTTAACCCAGCCTTTGAATACAGTTTTCTTCTCTGAAATCTTTTCATGTGTTTTAAAAAAAAATATTTTGAAAATGTGGGCATGAGGAGTGGACGCAGTATTTTGATAACTGTTTCAGCACTGCTGTATAGGAGCCTAAAATTATCTGCCAGTTCCTCTCTGCTGCTGTTATGTATTCCTGTGATCTTACTAGTCCTCCAGCAGCACTTAGGGGCAATAATATTCAACTGCTATTCACTCCTAGGACTGTATTACTTTTAGAATCAACTTACAGCTCTCTAGTGCATGGATTTTCTTCTATGTTCTCTATTGTTAAATACAAAGTAGGGCTAAAATACAGTTTAGGGCTAAAGTATTTGGTGGTTGAAATTAATATCTTTAATTGGGCCTATCATAATAAATAATCAAAGTGCTCTGAAAAATTACCCAGGATTTTATTCACACCTTTTCATTCGTCTCTCACCTGCTGACCTTTCTTTCCGTGGTGTAAGATGGAATATAATACATTGATTAGCATAATTTGGTCATTACAGCTCTCACATTCCAACATGATTTCTCACTGAAAATTAATTCTTTAATTCCTTTCATTACCTGTAATCTATTTAACACTGGTTTTGTGTAGGGTTAGAGTAGTCAGACTGTTAAGTGCCATTCAAGTACATTACCAAAGTCTAAGATTACAGGTTTTTAGCATTTTCAGCTAAGTTGGTAGGAGCACATCATGTTACTACTTGGAATATGAATGAAATAGTTCTTAAATATTCCATCTTAAATGTGCAATTAAGTGGAGATGGTAAAAGGAACAATCTTATGCTCCTATTAGGTCTTATTTTGTTTGTGATTTCTCTGATGAGAAAAGTACTACTGAGTCTAATCAGAATTCTTGCAAAACTTAACCATGTTTGTTTCATTCACTTTAAGGTTCCACAAGACTCTTACATTAATTAACTGATTTTTCTGTCCTCAGCAGATAAGATCTCTAAGGTTGTTTTTTAAAGGAGTAGTTGAGATAATTAATTTCAATGTACTTTCTTAGGTGAGTGATTAATAATAATAATAAAAAACGTGCAGTCCTGAGCACGGTGTGTCCTTGTAGGGAGCATGTCCTGCAGGCTTTATGCCTCATCAAGTGTCAGTCATTTAGATTTAGAGTGTCTTTTGAGCTCTGTACCTTAAGCAGCTGTTCTGTGCCAGCTTTGAAACACAAGTAAAATGATCAAAGAAAGGCAAATGGGAATGCATTATTCACTGTATCTATTTAGCCACAGTGGATAGATAATCTGGCATTCAGATATCCAATAACATATTCAAAATTAAAATTACATCTATGAGAAGTGCAATCAATATGGAGATCAGTCATCTGAATTGTCACTAGCGGCTGTTTAATCCTCTCACTCCGACCATGCATTTGGCCTGTCTGTAAAAGTGAAACCCTGCAG
Source organism: Pachyramphus minor (assembly GCA_013397135.1). Taxonomy (NCBI): domain Eukaryota; kingdom Metazoa; phylum Chordata; class Aves; order Passeriformes; family Tyrannidae; genus Pachyramphus; species Pachyramphus minor. The sequence goes on along the minus strand of VYXB01007284.1, from coordinate 548,896 downwards.
ATTGCAAACAGAAAGAGTTAAATTTGGAACTCTTGATTTCCATAAGATTAACCACAAGAACAGGGTTTTTTGTCCCACTTTCTCGTCGTTGTCATGAGAACAAGACAACATAATTTATATCCCCAGTGTAGTCAGTAGCAAAACTATAAACTTTTAATGCACTTATACACTTTAACCTTTTTAATATTCAGTGTTTTCATTGGTTGGCCTTTCACCTTTCCTTCATGGGATATTGAGGCAATAAACAAGGGACTGGGGGAATAATTGGTGACTTAAATTTCAGAACACTGCAAATGTCACTGACATATATTTAACAGCTGGTTTTGGATATATGGCACAGGGAAATGCCAGTACAATGGACTCAGTTCAGACTGATCAAATCCCTCTTTTCTGCTGCACATCCAACCCAGAACTTCCTTTATGCATTCCAGGCTACCCCTCCCCAGAGTAGCAGCCAGTTGTACCTCCTGCAGGTCCCTTTCCTCGGTGTGCAAGTGCTTGTGGAGGGGCTGGAAGGTGACGTCCCTCAGCTGCTCTGGGCTGCAGTGTGTGTTGAAGACAAACCTGCTCTTGATACAAGTGGTTTGGATGCAGGCCTAGCTTGGTGTTTGTGTTGGGTGAGCTCAGCAGCACAGGAGAAGGGACAGGGCAGGTGTCCCACCAGCCTGAGAGACACCTCTGCCCGTGGTGTTCGCTGGTCTCCAGTCCATCCCACCGGGGCTGACTGAGACAGCACATTGACAGCATCTGGCAGACAAATCAGCCTTCTCTTCTTCCTAGAGAACACTGAAGAGAGCCATGTGTAGCAGAATGTTTAGTATGGGGTTACTACACTATGGGATAGGGATTTCTTCACAAAAGTGTTGTCAGACCCCTGGAAGTGGCTGCCCAGAGACATGATTGAGCCACCATCCCTGGAGGTGTTGAGGAAACAGCTGGACATGGCACTCAGTCCTCTGCTCTTGTTGACAAAGTGGCAGTTGGTCAAAGATTGTACTGGATGATCTTGGAAGTCTTTTCCAACCTGAATGATTCTGTGAATGGAACTGTGTATGGGATACAGAATATGTTCAGCTCGGGATTTTCCAGCTGGGGTGTTGCTGGTGCTGGGCTTGGACAGAGGTACCTGCTGTGCACCCAGTTTGTAGCGATTCCGCTGTGCCGGGGCCTTGGGAAAGACACTACAAATGCCTGGAAGTCACCCTCATCCTTACTAGGTTTGTGCAGTGGTGGGGTAGTAACATGGGGAGAGAACTGCTGCTGTTTTATGTGTGTGCAGGGAGGGGGCTTTGGATGGCAAAGATGAATAGGCCGAGCTATTCTGACTGCAAAGGAGGTACATGGATTTTTCTGGTTGAGAATCCAGCTACTGAAGCAAAACCAAGCTTTATACCTTGGGCTTAAAGACAATATAAAATGAGACCTCTAGAATTTGTCAGCTGATACAAGAGGTCACGTGTTTAGTTCACTGAGCTCAGAACAAGCAATAAATCAAAGCTGGCAGGGGTGGATTTTTATATATTTTAATGGGGTCAGCTATGAGAAACCATATTGAAGTCCAAAGCTGCAGTAACCAGGGCAAGAGAATAGTTTTAACAAAATTGAATCTCAATAAGGAAGGCAAAAACCTACCCTGCTTTGTTATCTTTGAATTTTAATAGCTTAGGGTCTGGCTGAAGGGTTCTTTATAATTTTTTTTATTTGCATGGAACACTTGAGCTTTTCCAAGTTACCAACTATCAGAAGCAGTTTTATGTTTTCTTTTGGTTAAAATCATTTGATCCACTTAATTTTTAAAATTTTTAGAAGCATGATAGGATGGGTTTATTCACTTAGAGTCAGGAGTTTCACAGTCCAAATAGTTGGACCAAAACAAGAGCTTATGATTTTTAATGCAGCTTTTGGGATTTGAATATTCTGACTATTCGGATGGCCCTCAGCATCATGAACAGCAAATTGCCCTTAAAGATGTTTCCATTTTTTTTGCATTAACAGTGTATTTAGAATGTTTCTTTGTGTTTACATATGAGCTGTTCTACTGAATGTCACCAGCTGCAAAATATGTGTAATCTTAAAGCTCCTGTGTTTCAAAGGAGATGGAAGGTCTGTGACACTACTTCTGTGGGCTGCTGAGACTGAGAGTGTTGGTGAACAATGGGCAGGAAACAGGATATAAAAACCAAACAACAGTGTCACAAGGGCTCAGGATGAGTTTTGTGTCCATAGCAGACCGACACAGGAGAAGATGAACAAGGCACAGAAAGCCTTAAAGCCAATCTTGTAAATGATCCCATTCTCATTGATGCTGACCATTTGCCTGCAGCAAGTTACATATTATTCTTTTGGGAAGGGGCATTTAAACTTTCCTTCTTGCTGGGTGTTAGTCTCATTGAAAGAAAGATGGAAATTAGGTTTTCTCTGAGCTTTCTGTTCACCTTTACCTTCTTTTCTGTTTTCTTATCTCTCCAGACTGTCACACTGAAATATGGGACAGTAAACTGTGCAAAGAAAAACCCTTGTTATTTCTTCAAATCTTTCAGCACTGCCTGCCATTAAAGGTTTTACCATACCAAAGACCAATGATTTAATATTACTGCAGTGCTCTGTTTTCTCTAGGTATACTTTTTATGGAATGAAAGGACTACTACACAAATGATCATAAAGTTGCCTGTTGGTAAAGGCAGCCTACTTTTTTAGCTGAACTGCTCCTTGTAAGCTCAGCCTGCAGCTGGAGCTAATGAAACACTTGTCTGGAGCAAGTAATGCTTTGAAAAACCCAGAATGGGTGAAGCAGGTTCCATAATAGTCATAGGCTTTGAAGAGTCATATATATATGTGAATATATATTTGTATCCTGGAAGGAAAATATGTATATTCTCAGTAGTGTAAGTCCAGAGTATCTTTAGGTAGCTGCACGAGCAAAGCATCTCCTGTTTGAGGAGATTGGTTCTTTCTTGTTTGTGTGAGGTACAAATGGCTGGATACACGAGACATCCCTGCAGCCCTCTGTCACACTGGCATGGAGGGAGAAGGACAGAACAGCAGGAGCTGCAGTGCTCCACTCTGATGTCTTGCACCTCCTAATCAGCCCATGAGCAGCTCCCCAAAGTTAAATTAGACCCTGAAGCTGCTCGTGGCTGTGCAAGGCACATCTTGAATTCTCAGGAGCACTTGTGTGTCTGGGCTGCGATACTTCCCTGAGGGTGAGTGCAGCAAACACAAACCTGCTTTGATGAAAACCCACTGAGCATTAGGGAATGACTGTGGACAATGTGCTGTGGTTCTACTTGGAGCTGGTGGTGGTCCCAGAGCAGTGCTGGGAACAACTTGGGCTGCATTCCTGATCTGTGTTGACCCAAGTGACTTGGGGTTTTTTTCAGGCTGGTGTGCAATGCAGCTTGTTCGAATTTAAAAATGCCATTAAAAATGTGCCCAGGTACTCAAAGTACGTAAACTGTTGATGTCTCCATTCATCAGTTCAACTGCTCCAGGGCTCAATCCATTCCCTGTCTCTGGAGACTGCTGGTTGCTCAAGTGAGGAAGTTTTAGTGTCCAGTAGAGGCAGAGAGTTAGGTGTACATTTTGTCCAGAGAATCTCTATTTTAATCCGGGTGGAACAGTTTCTAACACAGTTGTCTTCAATTCATGTTAACCTTTTATTTGTTGTCTTCTGGCTCTTTGGAAACATAGGAAGCGTCTGTGACTACTCTAACCTGTATTTTGTTTGGATAAAAAGATTTGAGACATCTTATTCTTTGTATTCTTTTGTATTTTACTCAAGTAAATGTTGGCTGCTGCAACATTTGTGCCAAGTCTGCTGCTCTAATTTTTGTTAGAGGTCCACTGGGTCTCTAAGAACTTGCACAGAGATACAGGATCTGATCAGGTCTTAGTGATCCTAAAGAGATACAGAAGTACAATTTGGCTTTTGGGGTACAGAATATTTTGCTACTGTACTTCTTTTTGACTTTATATGTGATTTTGGAAATTGTACCCTTAAATGCATAAATGGAGCACTGAAGTCTCTGCATCAAGTTCCTTTTAGATAATCAAGTTCTTCTCAAAGTCTGCACTGATGTGACTTCCTGTCAGCTTTCACATGCCAAAGTCAGTCAGTGGCAAAGTTGAGACAAGTTGTATCTGATTTGAAGCCTGTAAAGAAAGTTTTTAAGACTGAATCTCCATGGTCTTCATTTGACTTGGGCTCAATCCGGACCCAAGTTTGCTCTCTGGCTGCAAGACCATCCTCATTTGTCATTACTGATAATTTCACTGTACCTTCAGTTAGGATGAATGCCATACCAAGTGCTGAATGAGGATGTTACAAACTGTGTTGACTGCAGAGGGGAGCTGTTTTATTGCAAAACTTGCATCTCTAATATGCAGTTTACTGTGATGTCAAATATTGCATATCCTGTCCAAATGTTAAATCTTTTCTTTATAAAATTGTACCCAGTATTTGGTATGTCTAGATAAATATAAAATTACAAATAATCCTAAAATAATATGGGTCTTTACCCATATAATTATGGACAATTTTGTAAATTTTCTTCATCACTGAAAGCTTACCAAGGGGGCTGGATACATCAGATGCAACTCTGATGGATACTCTTGGATGGAAAAGTCTTAAGAGACTGCTGGGTCCTGCTTTGTGCCTGGCAGCCCCTGAGGCTGTGGCTGAGGGCAGACAGTGCTGCTGTTTCTCCTGGCAGGCAGAGGAGGGAGCGGTGCTGCTCAGCACCTCTCAGTTGGACCTTGCCAAACTATGGATACCACTCTGGTGTCTTTAGTAAAGCTCTGCTGTTCTGCACTAACAGGGGACCCAGTCCTTTGTGCCTGTATACCAAAGCTTGTTACACATCAGGTTAATAGCCAAAATTAGGGGAAAATGGGATAAAGCATTTCCAGGAATTCTTAAAACGACTGCAGCCTCTGCTGTTGTCACTCTGGGCTGCTGTCATGTTCAGATAGCATAAATCTCTTCATAACATGTCTGTATACAGTGAAAACTCTTGGAACACCCAATATAAATGAGCACACAGTGCATTTGGGAATCATCTCTGGATACTGCGGAGTTGGGGATTTCATAGGCTAGGAAATAGTTTTTGCAATGGAAATTACTCTGTTAAATTCTGTCCTTATATTGTCATTTGCTCTTCAATGGGAATATATTCATTGTCAGGCTTGCCATACAGTCTGGAGGAGAGAGCAGGCTGATGATTTCATTTAATGGCAATTAGTGTGATCCAGCTGAAATCCCTGACTGTATTACAGACAGAGGTATCTCATTAATCTGACAAGGCTTTCTGCTCTGATGGATCTTTACACATTTCCCTCTTAGAGAATTTCTTTAAACCTTGGAGAATTATCTTCCAGGGTTTTGTGTATAAAGGGTAATACTTCCTAAATTCCTGAAGTTAGGAAATTGAAGGAGTGGTCTCCTTAGCACTGAGGACTCCCAAATTGCCCCAGGGGAAAAGAGAATCTTAATCCACCTAGCTGCAGTTCAGAAATTTCTGTGGTGACCATATATCAAGGTAACTTGATAGCTCACCATTGTAATTATCCTTCCCCCATCTTAAATCATGTTAGCCAACAGGGGTAGTATAAAACTTTGATCTCATTGAAATCAGGAGCACAAGTGCCAGCTGATTTCCTCAGAAATTCACACCTAGTCTGAAGGATTGCCAAGTACTGGCATTCAAACTGTCATTGCAGGCACTTGGGAACCGAGCTCCCCTTGTGGCCTGTCATTGCTGTACAGAACCAGTGCCACTTAGGAGAATAAGGAGAAGTGATACATAATCCAAAAAAGCTGCCAAGTTTCAGTATTCTTAGCTGTGTCATTAAGGTTTTACAGGTGTTCCCTGTCTAAGGATTGCATCTCGTGCTCGGTAAGTGTGTCAAGGCTGGATACAGGGGGAGATTCAGCAGTGAGGAGAAGCTGAATAAAATATGTCCTAAACATTCATTTGTGAAGAACTGTGTTGCACTTCACGGAATTTTGCACTAGTGGTCACTGCAGAAAAGGGAGTGAGTTGTTGGGAAAGGTGGGACTTGTTTGGAAGTTGAGCTTTGCATATTTTACAAGCAGTATCTAACCTTGTGGGGAGTTGATCAAAGTTTAAGTATAAATTAAGACAGTGTGTTTTCTGGGGGAGCGTGTATGAGTAACAGAAGATGTTGGCTTATGGGAAGCCAGCCAATTGTTGGCTGCCATAATTTGTAGCTGGAAAGGGAAATTAAAACATGTGTGGGTCCACTTCTTTGTCATTTGATGTTTTTACTAATATTATTAATTCACTTTATATTAAACAGTCACCAAAGACAAGGTGACTGACTAGACATTAAATTAGTGGACTATTTTTTCTGCCCATAAAACCTGTTTAATACTAAGCAGCAAGCCCAAAAGATATTAAAGAACTACAGCTCCTTCGTTCTGCACAATATCCCTTTAAAATAAAGTTAATCTAAGTCATGATGTGCATCTATAGGTTTTACAAGAATCTATAAATTTCAGGAAATTAACTTCCTCATAATCACATGTTCAGGCTAGTCTTTTTGAACTGGTGTTTTATTTCAGGTTAATCACTGCTGATTTTTTTTCCCCAGAAAACTGTTCTTATTCAGTTTCTTGACAGGGAAAGGAAATTTGCTTTAATTTTATTTATCAGGTTGGGATTTCTTTCAGTCACTTGTATCAGGAAATGCTTGCTGCTAATGAACATACAGGCATACATCACTGGATATCTGTTTTCATGCTAATGAGCTAATTATTCAATTACTATGCAGATGAGTGAATTCGTCATGGTTTATTTTGCCAAGCAGGGACAAATTTTGAGGTAAGGTGAACCAAACCTAATAATGTTGATTTCATAAGTGCCCATTAGATGGGCAACTTTCAGTTGAAGGTCTAGCTTAAAAACCCTAATGCAGTTATATAAGGTCCTCGTGCAGGTACTTTTAGAAGGTCTTGGTTTATTCTCTTTGTTCATCTTTGACTTCTGAAAGTTGAAACAAATATAAGCTCCATTTCAAGACAGTGTCATTATGAAGTTGTCTCTGACACTTTTATAAACATGCACAATTCTAATTTTCAGTAAACATCAGATTTTGTCACCTCAGTTGTTATCTACATCTTAAGTCAAGAGCTCTTCAACTTCAATAGCAGCTGCTTTCTGCTGATTAATATTTACCTGCATGGTCTTCTCAGTTAGTACTTGAAACCAGAAGGCACCAAAGCAGAGTTGGGTTTCTGTAATCACAGGCAATAATATATCTTCTGAAAACATTGCAGAAATTGTACAGAGCAACATAACACAATTTGCATCAATCAAGCAGTGACCTGATACATACCTTTATGAGAGAGTTTTTGCAAATTATAAGAACACATAAAAAAAACCCCAACCAACTTTGTCTCAGAGGCTTGACTCAGTCGTTTGTAAACAACACCCTTCAAGCTTTCTGAGAGTGGAAAAGATAGTTTTATTCCAGAATTGGAATACTGTAGAATTTAGCAGGAAACATGGACACTGGATTGTTGAACACAAAGGGAAAGACACAACTCACAGCCCTACGTGAGTTTCTCTTTTAGCAAACACCTTTTTAATTCCATTGACAGCAAAGCCAGTTCTCTTTTGTATGTCCACACAGAGTGGATTTGCTGAATGACTTCCCAGATAAAATGTTCTTCATTCACTGTCAAACAAATGAAAGCAGATGTTTTGTAGCCTCATTGCTGAGGCACATTACCCTCTTTCACCATTACCTGCTGTATGGAGTCACCTGAGAGATCTGCTGTCTGTTTTCCATGTGAATCTGGGACACTTTGTGTCAAGTCCTCTCAGTGCAAAATGAGTTTGATAAAGCATTTCATAGGGTCTGGGTTTGGTGGTGTTTCCCTCCACCTCACCAAATGAGCTATTTTTGGGGAAAATGGGGTGTTTCACTTCAACCAAGCGCTGGATGAAGTAAGTCTGGGATATTTTAGAGACGAGCTGTGCTGCTGTGTCGCTGCTACTTTTGCATGACAAGGTGACACAGTCAGTGTGAGGAAGTCCTGTCCAGCTGAAGTGGCAGTCTCCTGGGTGTGAAGGAAGCATAAGCCTGTGAAAACTGGCTCAGAAAAGGCAGCATTCATTCATAGCTCATCTCTTTCCTTGTGTCACTAAGCTAATAAGGAGAATAGCTGAGACCCACAGACCTGCTTCCTTTTCTACTGTCCCCCAGAGTGTAGCTTGTGGGACTACAAGAGTGAAAATTAAATTACCTTCTCATGCTTCAGATGAGCTGGATACCAAGGGATGCTTGAATAAAGTTCTAATCAACAGCCAGTTTTCTGTGTGTAGTCAGAGAGGAGAAAAAAACATGAATACAGGATAATTATGAAGTCAGTCTTTGGCACAACAATTACTGTAAAAGGGAAGCCAAAGAACAACCTACTCCTTTGAGGCATTAAAAGCCGGTGTTGTCAAAGTGTGCTAAACCCTGACCTCGATTCCTCTGGGTGCTGCCATGGGCAGGTGGCAGGGAATATGGCTTGTATCCCAGAAATCCAGAAGGATTATGTCATTATGTCACCCTTTATTTTGCAATAGACATTCAACCTACCCTGTTATCTCTTCCCAAAATCTCTTTGTCCTTATTGACCTTGCTTTGTCCTTCCTTAAATGTATACCTGTCGAGTGAAAGACCTCATATATGTGTTTTTAATTGTGTAATAAAGCTTTACATGACTACAATTGGAGTGGCCACAGCGAGACTGAGACACGACCATCTGCTTATAGCCTTGCAAATTTTCTGGAACCTGTAATTACCTGGGCATAAGCTGAGTGCTGCAGGTGTCCAAGTTCTTTGCTTGAGTGCAATATCTCTAAATGACCAACTGTTTATTAAAAACTTAATTGGAAAAAAATTGGCATGTTGGAATGAGCTGAGACTTGGGCAGTAGGTGTGTTTGGTTGGGACCATATCACTTCTGGATTGTATTTGTTCAGATTTCTTCTGTGTGTTTGTTGCTTTACCAATAGGAGTTCTTCAGATATGCTGCTGAGGTGTTTCCCTGAAAATGAGTTAGAAAAGAGTGAGAAAGTGTGTGATAAAGGTGATAAATACATAGAAATAAAAACCAGAAGCACAATGACAAAAGGAAAAGCAGGGGCAAAACAGCAAGTTTGTCCAAGTCAGTGAGTGGAAAATTGTAAGATTCTGTTATACCTGGGCTTTAACTATTTCTGTGCTTCTTGGCTTTAATACCCATCACACTCAACTGAAATACTCACAAATTGAATCATGTTTAACTGGGTGAAGATAAAGGACTATATTGGGATGTTTTGGAAAATGGTATTAGAAGAACAATAGCAGAAACAGCATAGCATAACTAGTTATAGCTAACTATTCATAGAAGAGTAATGGCAGGAGTGACAGTCTGGATAGTTGAAATATATGTGAGGGGGGCTTTCCAGACTCAGAAGTCATGGGACCTTTGCAAGCAGAGCAGGGTAATCCATCCAGCAAGTAGCAAGCTGATGACTTCTCAGTGCAGTTTCTCTCTTAAGATTTTTCCTAGAAAGTCCAAGAAAAAAATTACCTGTTAAAACCAGGTGCAAGAAATGCTTGTTCTTTCTTGTGGTCGCCACAGGAGGATACTCTCCATTTAACTGTGCCAAACCTTGGCAGATCCTTCTACATGCTTAATAAAAAAGCATAGCAAAAGAAGGGATTTCAAAACAAACAGTACATGCCAAGATATAAATCTTTATTTTATAAAAAGCAGCATAACAGGAACAGTGGGCCTGGTGCACGTTAAGGAAAGGGTTGCAGTGTTAATGGTTTTGAGTCCGACCCACACTAGGACACCAATCAAAGTTAATGATCTGAGTGTGTATTAAAAGGACAATATAGAACACATCTGCTATAATGGCATCTCTTCCCTGCTTTTGACTGCACCTTCAGGTAGCCTAGAAATGATGGATGAGGCACTTAGATTAAAAACCTTGTGGATTATCATTAACTGACTTCAAATCAGAAAGACTAGCATTGCTTATCATAGAAATGGATTTAGGGCAGGTATGACAGTCCTTACCCTAATGTTTCCATTTACCAACAGAAAGCTTTTTAAATAAGTGTTAATTTAAGCAATATGTATTGTATCTCTTCTCATCTGGCTGCCAATCTGAAAAGACATTGATAGATGCATCTTTATTTCATATCTTTGGGCGAGTTTTAAGCTTTTTCAAAGAAAGTGAGAAATACTGGAACCTACTGGTTGACATGGAAGCAAAAGAAAGCAGTAAATGGTCTGGGTTGTTTGATTTGTTTTGCTATTTCGGTATGTTGGGTTTTTTTAGATAGAACTGTGCAGCCATAAAGGTTTGTAGTGTTACATTCAAGAAATTTCATGACAGTGATGCCAGGAACTATGTTTTTTTGACAAAGGTGTGAATGTAAAGATGTCTCTTTCTTGTGCTGCTTTCAGTCAGTCCAAGCTGGAGTCTCTGCCCTTCTTCAGTTGTGTTACACCCGAGGCTGGTGACTGCCAGGGGGATGGAGCCCATACAATACTGAGCTGCACAGATGCAAGGTAAGAAAAGGCATTTGCCTTTTGGAACTTACAGTCTAAATGAATGCAACAAATTACTGGAGAAGCTGCTTAAATCTTGTTGGTCCTTTTAGTTGTTTGTGAGTTCCTGTTTGGCTCTGCTGCTCTTTCCGTGTAAACGTGAGTAAAGCAAATCACTGGGTTTCTTTCTTCTTTTCATCTGTTCAAAGATCTTTGAGTTCTTAATGCCTCAGAAAGTCTGGAAAGGCCCCCCAAATAGTTAGTCCCAGTGTCTCTCAATTTAGAGTTTATATCCATAGGATTTGTTCCTGTACTTTTCAAGCCAAGAACTTTATGCAGAGGATTCTGCCTGTGAGTGCCCCGTAAATTATGTACCATAGTCTTAGAGTCTTTATTAAACTTGAGCTGGAGATCTCAAATTGGGAATTACTGGCTTTTTAGAGTTTATAGAATTGTATTTCTTCCTGAGGGCAAACATTATGTGGGTAGCTTCATCCCGTGCCTTCTCCTGCCTTCAGCAGTGTAACCACAGACTGTTCTGTGCAGAGATGTCTCCAAAGACCAGTATTGCAAAGATCCCTGCCTGGGAGACATGGAACTGAGCAGCTGAGGCCCACTTGTGCTGCTTCCTAAGGGACAAGTGTTTTAAAACCAGCAGGAAATACTGCAGTTGCAGGCAGAGAGCTGTACCCTGTGTCTACTGATCCTGGAGAAACTGCTCAAGTGCTACTTAGCTGGACAAGGCTTCAAGGCATGTAGGGGCTGCTGAACATTTAGTCAGTTTGGCTGAGACTAAGGTGGATCCTCAGATTTTAGATATAGCAATATAATTCTTGATTAAATTTTACCCTGCAGCTACTGATAGTATACACACTTAAAGCCAAGTGAGAACATATGTTCTTCTAACTAAAACTTTCATTTATAGTCTGGGTTTTCCAAAGAACTGAAAGCAGTATCTGCATTTTTAAAGGCTCCCAAGACTCTGTCCAGAAAATGAAAGTCATAGTAGTGCATTCTGCAACAGAGTTTTGTCTGGCTGAGTAAAAGGGTTGGAGCACAGCTCAGAAACCTGCCTGATCTCAACCTGAAATCTGGCTGCACTGGTGGCCTGCTGCTGGTTCTTCTCCAGCTGGAAAGCTGCGGTGGTAGAAAGGCTCCCCAGCAAAATTTGGGAAGTTTGCTCATAATTGCTTCAGTGGTTCAGCCATGGGAGGGTCGATATCAGTTTCCAAAAAAAAATAATCCGAAGGGCATTTTCATGGGCAGCCCTTAGTGTGTGTTGTGCAGGTGAGAAGACTTGTCACTCTGCCACGTTTTTTCCTGAATGACTCTCATGAAGTGAGAACACGTGGATCTATAAATTGCCATCAAGTCTAACAAGTCAGAGACTTTTATTCTACACTCTAAAGACAGTCTGTACATACAGAGAACAGTCAGATATGTGCCTTGGTCAGTTTTTAGTGGCATGATAGATTTGAGGGAATTGTTCTTAGCATTTCTAGCATTATAATGTGAAAGTACAGGAAGGATAATGTCATTTAAACATGGCTCTGTGTAGGCATAGCACCCTTTAGTGCACACCATTAACAGAGGATTAAAGAAGATGTAAGACTGGCAGTAATGAGAGATTTCATTGGAGCCTTACGGTTTTGCTGTTCATCTTGTCCATAAAAAGAACCAAGATTTGCTAGGGCTCACTAGTGGTATCTGTTACCATGGAGACTGGGGTTCAAGTTATTTTTAAGGCACAGAAAACTGATGATTGTGGACCCACATCAAGCCTTTCTCCTTTAAAGCACATATTATGTACAGGCACAGTGAAAGACTAATTTGCAGAAGTGCCTGTGCTGTAAGAAGCAGGAATGTTAAGGATCAGACCAAAGGTCACTGGGAGCTCAGTTCTTCCACTGATGGGGAAGCTAAGCAATAAAAAGTCACTCTTGATAAAGTGCCTTAGAAGGTTGTAATTACTGATGTCTGAGGAAAAGCAGTGCTTAACTAAAGCAAAACTTGAAAGAACTATTGCTCTGCAGATGATATTAAATAACACACATAATGGACTGAAAGCAACAGGGAGCCAGAATCATGTCTTAGTGTGACCTACAGAGTTATTGTGCCAGATTTCAGGGTCTTGGGGCACATCATAAAAGCAAGTTCCTTGGGCTGGATTTTTAGCATTGGCTGTTTGTACACAGTTCATGGCGCAGTCTCCCCATCTCCTGCCCTCTTCACCTGGAGGGTACCTGCTTGGGTGAGTGAGGAACATGCCGTTGGTGTATTGATGCCATATTTCTGTTAGAACTTGGTGTAACCCCAGTAACCTGAACCAGCTCTCCCTTGTGGCCGTAGGAAGTTTTCCTCCTGACTTTGCACATCTCACCGAAAGATGAAGAAGAATGTTGATATTATGCAACTTTCAACTCTGGGGTTTTAAAGTGGTGTGTTAAACTATCAGCCACACAGGGTTTTCTGTCCATTTTGTCCCATGCTTTTAGGTTACAACAGATGTTTTGCTGTCCTGAAGTTTTAGGCTGGTTGAGAGAAATGTGCATGCGTTGCAATCAAATCTATGATTTTTTAGCTTTAAACCACCTCATCAAAAGTGCTGATAAAATGTAGCAGTGTATTCTAGTGAAACTGTTCACATAAATTAGGAGGAGTTTCTGAGGCTGATATCCAGTTGACTTTCAGTTAGCCATCATGAGTACAGATTTTGGAAATCTGTGCAAGGAATGATCAAGAAGAACATCTGTTTTTGAAAACGGCATTTTAAATTTCAAAGAGACTATTTACATTTTAATAGCCCTATTCTCTGAGAGTTCCTGGGGTCTGATGCTTGTGATTAGGGAAATGATCTCTGGGCTCACATTTTGTGTTTGGTATTCATTATAGTAACAGACCTGATGAAATTATCTTGTATTAATGTGGGTGCACGTAATGTGCAATGATGGAAGAATTCCGTTGTCATTTAGCAATTAATTGTCATAGTATTCCTTTAAAGTCTGGAATTTCACCAAAAGGCAGGGAGAATATCACCTAAACTAATTCTCAAAGGACAAAACTGAAAAGTATTTCAGTTGGTTTTTTTTAATAAGGAGAATGTTTTTGGTTTCAGCTTCTTTGCCAACATCACTTAGTAAAAGGCTGACTGATGTAGGAGTGGACTTCCAAGCAGCTTATTCTATTTAAAATTTAGGCTCCTTGGTGACTTGGGTATTTTTAAATACTCTCTCATTGGTGTCTATTAATCACTGCCACAGTAATTACTAAGTATTTTCAACATGCAAAGAATTTAGTATTATTGGGTTTTTGGAGGGCTTTGAGTTGCTGTAAGTTACATGTGTATGTCTGTATGTAAATTCATCCAGAAACTTTGGGCTGGGGTTTACTCTGGGACATCTGACGACATTGTCTAACGATGGTGCCAGACACTTCTGGAGATAAGGTGTTACTGCCCATGAGCTGTAACTTTAAACATCAAGACACTGAAATTTTCAGCGTCAGATGCTTTATAAAGACTGGTTTCTTAATTGTTTGGGGGGTTGGTTTTTTTGGTTCGGTTTGGTTGATTGTTTGGGAGTTTTTGGAGGGGGGAGGGAGGAAGGGGGAGGCTGCAGGGCAACACTTGTAGCACAGAGCCAGAGGAGCTTCACCATTGTCAAGAATGAAGCTGGGACATAACACGTTCCCCTCTGCTAAAATTCTGGTGACTTGTCCTCTGAAGGGTCCTAATGCCCTGACACTTCAGGGCAGGACACTGAAATCTGGAAATTGAGATCGAGTCAGGGATGTGCCTTTTGATTTCCTCCTGAAACTGAAATGAAGCCTGTCCTTTTGGGGATTTTTTTTCATAGTTGTGGCCTGTCATTTGCCAGCTGGGTGATGGCTTTTTTTTTAGCCTCTGTCTATCCTTCCACTCCAAATCCCTCCACAAACAGGGAGGTACAGAGAAGATGATCATCTGTCTTCCCTCTGAAATTTACTCCACACTAAATTTACATAATTCCCATAAAGGACTACCTCCTGCTTGCAAAGATAATCCTTCTCTTTCTCACCTATTTCAGTTCTTTGGCATTCTCGTGCACTTCACCTTTGGCACCCTTTACTTTAGAAACTTTGCAAGAGATCTCAGCGAGAGTTTTATATTTCATGACAAATTTATAACTAAACCAGAAGTTTTCAAACATGCTTAAGGAGTGCGAGGGTTCTCATCTTCAATGACAAACCTTCAGGAAGTGTTCAAAATGTCAGGGTAGATTTTTAGGCAACACTGATATGTAAAGGCACACTACATGCCTAAGCAAAGGCCAGAGCAGGGATCTGGGAAAGCTTTTATAAAGTTCAGTGGGTTCAAGAGTTTCTGTGTGATTGTAGTTCAAACTAAGACTGCCAGCTTGGCAGTCAGGCTGCAGAGGGCAGTTGTTTATCACCACATCACCTCCAGTTTTGTCGACAGATCATCACAGTTGCCGTTTCGTATTTAACAAAATGATGCCTGGAGCATCTGATGTGAAGTGTATGGGAAGAGATATGTGCAGTGCATCTGTCTGTACTAAGACATGCTGTCCATGCTGTCAATCAGTTTAAGAAGCCCAAAAAAATCCCCAACAAAGTAGTTTAAGAAATGTTGATTTTGTAATGAGATGCTCAAATACTGCATTTATGGGAG
Organism: Pachyramphus minor; assembly: GCA_013397135.1. Classification (NCBI taxonomy): domain Eukaryota; kingdom Metazoa; phylum Chordata; class Aves; order Passeriformes; family Tyrannidae; genus Pachyramphus; species Pachyramphus minor. Next base: position 533,666 of record VYXB01007284.1, on the reverse strand, counting down.
CCAAATGCCTAAGTGATTAGTCAGATACAGCTACCTTTTTATGAAGGCAGAGAATCAGCAGTACAATAGTGCAATAAATGTTTAATATTATGTTTTATTTAGGTATATCTATTTATTGACTGTCACAATGCCTGAGAACTTAAAAATACTGGGCTTTTTTCCTTTGTTATGCAGTCATAGGCACATTCCCACATTATGGGGACAGAACAGAAGCCAAAATGTCTCCTATAAAACTTACTTCAAGCTAATAGAGGAACTCCTTCCAGATTCTTCGGACTTTGTAGCCTGTCCTGGGAGATTTTATGGGTTGCTCAAAAACACTTCTGAAGTCTGGAAGGAGCCAGAAGGAAACCCAGTTCCTACTGTGCCTCAGTTCCATGATATTTCTTCAACCACTTGTAAAATTGTGTTGACCTGAATCTGGTGGGAAAGGTGCAGCTTCCAGTGCTGGGGCTGAAGTCACTCCAGACATCATGCCAGTGTAATAGTGACCACATCCTGGAGGGCATTATCTGTGGGGTGCAGTGGATCTTGATGCCCAAGCTGGTGCCAGAGCTGCTGGTCAGACTTTGGTGGAGCACAGCACTTGTTTCAGGTGACCAGCTGAGCTCTGGCAGGAGGCCTTGCTGATACAGCTTCCCTGGGACATGCCCCCTGAGGGATGCAAAACCAGTGTGTAGTCCTCATTCCTGTTATGGATGAGGAGTATTGAATGGTAGCTGCATGTGGAGGGAGAAGAAGCTAATCCAAGATGTTGGAAATGCTACACAATCCTCACTAGCCCTGGCAGACTGACAGTGCCTGCCTGACCCTGGTGTCATTTGTGCCACTTCAGTGGAATTCCTCTTCTTACAGCCTGCAGGAAAGGAGGTGGGCCTCAGCTTCAAGGCAAACATATATGACAGGGAACAGCGTTATTCATATCTGTATTGAGCTTCTCTCACTTTGAACCAAGAAATACTGTTTGTCCCGAAGTGCTGGGTGTCCTGGCGAGGAGCTGCGGTTGCCTCGTTACTGCAGCGAATAGCACCATCTAGGGCTCGGGATGGTTTGAGTCATCTCTTCACATCGTGCACGGCAGGGATGGCCTCAGTGTCAGCTCTGCAATGCACACACGCTGTGCATGCAGGCCACACTTCTTATATTTTTTTTGTACTGTTGCAGGCACACGTGGATTTTCCTCAGTTTATATCTATACATATATGTATGCACAATAATTCACATACATAATACTTCCCTCAGTGGATATTTGTGTGTGTCCTGTGTGTGCCCCCAGCAGTGCAAAGCTGAAACTGTCCATATGTACAAGCACAAAGCTTATTGATCTATGCCCCACATTCAAAGAACTCTTTAGAGCTGTTGTTATCCACTAGTGTCAATGCAGCAATTAGTCTGTCCTGTGCTGTAACAGGCTTTTCAAATATTTGTGCCAAAAATGTAGCAGTTGACCCTATGGTGTGTGATACATTGCACTGCAGAGAAAATTGGAATTGCTGCCTATGCTGCTTTAAAATCTCTCCCTATGCAAAATGGGAAAGATAATAGTACTGATTTTTATTATACTGAGGTTGGGTCACTTCAGGAGAGATCAGAGCTAATGTTTTAAGAAAAACCTGTTTAGACAGTAAAGCTGTTTCTGTCCTGGCATTAAGCAAGAGTGTCTTGGCCTGAGCTGGTATTATAATCCCCTTAATTAAAACCTTTTAGGATTCCTTGATTCAGACCAATATTCTGAAAGCTTCTTATTGCTCTATAATAAATAAATAAAATTGTAGACAAAAGCAAATGAGAGAGACCAGAATCACAAACTGAGGAGACTGTAATAACAAACCTAGATTTTATACAATAATCTTTTAAAACCATAAAATTTAGCTTGTCCAATTCAGTGCATCTGTCCACCTTTAATTTGACTATTTATCTTCCTTACTCTGTCAAGCATAGTTGGCCCCCAAGTGGGTTCTCTTCGTGCTTGTTATCAGAAGGTGACCCAGGTTCCTGGGTACGGGCAGCACAGATTCATACACCTGGAGTCTTCTCTTCTGCCTAAAGGAGCCCTGCCAAGCTGGGAGCGTGGCTGGCCCCAGTAAGGAGTCAGTGACACACAGAGTAGGTGTGCTCATCCTGCAGCCCCTGCCAGCCCAGCCCAGCCTGGCTCCTCGTGCCCACACACACATCGAGGGGCAGCAGCAGCCCGGTGCCCGCAGAGGACAGTGGCCACTGAAATAACACTCTGCAAATTTAGATTTGAATTTGAGAAGAACTTGGCAGCTCCAATTATTGTTTCAGTGAAGTAGCTGCTTTGCAGATGCACCTAATTTTTGTTGAGCCATTTTGCACTCGTAAATATTAACATTTGACTGTATTTGTAAAATTATATTCATTAATGCAAATTTCATGCACTCTTTAGTGTACCTCTGTAAACAGTGTTTATATGCCATGTTTTTATTATGGATGCATCTGAAACTTAATGCAGCTCATGTTGCTGTCTGAGCATTTTTTTGGGGGAAAGAAATTATGTCTATGACACTTGAGTATGATGCCATTGGTAATTTCCTTTGCTTTTGAAGAAATAATGCTGGGTCAGTTTTCCATAAAATTGTAGCTGGCCATGACTGCCTTCTGTTTAAATCAGTGGTGAAACCCAAGCTGAGTTAAGATGCCAAGTGAAATTTTTCTTTTTGTTTTTTTCAATTTTTTCTGCAGTTAATTGTGGTATTAAAAATTCTACCGTTGAATGTGAACAATCCTTTTAATGGTTTTACATTACTATTAAGGCACTACTTTACCACTTCAGTACTTCTGCACTATGTACTTAATTCTGTATTTCTATATTTTTGCATAACTCATAGGAATCATTGATGCAGTAAAAATTCTGGCTTTTCAGTCACGCTGCAAATAATGAGAGTTTTTCTTGCAGACTGGACTAGGATGAATATTAGTGGTGTTTAATTCTTTTCACACTTGCAGTATGTTAGACACTGGCTATTCAAGAAGAATATTCCCGCTCAAACAATGCTGTTTAAGTGCAATGCCAGAACCTGTAATTCAGTCATACAATGAGTTCACTCCTCATTCTAGTTGCCTGTGATTTCCATGTGTTGCAGAATCATGGAGCTGGAAGGAATCTTCCATTCCTCTGTAAGATGCCTGTGTTCAAGTAACCTGTACCTGACACTGGGAGATCAGGGACAGAGACACTGAGGGGTTTGCTTGAATGCAGACACTCCATTTCTGAACTGCTCTTACAAACCTCCCTTACAGGAAACTGCACAGCCCTTGCAAGCACCTGTTAAAGAAACTGCACCGTAATTTTGGCAGAGCTGCTGGCAGCTCATGCTCCCTTTAGAGGGAAAGTTGTCTCTAAATACCATGTTTCTTCCTCCTCCTAGGTAATAACCAGAACCCAGCCCTGGGCCTGCAGTGAGTTCCCCTTTGGCAGAGAGAGCTGCACAGATCCAGGATTTCCAAGGACACAGTTATTCTAATAAGAGGAAGTGATCCTACTCCATTTTAGTGGAGGTCAGCAGCTCAGCTGTTCCCACTGTCATCTGAAGACTGACTAGTGCCTTCAGGTGAGTCAATCTTCACCAGTTTGCTAAAATAACCTTATCCAGTCTTGTCTAATAAGCACTTTGTAGTCTTGGAAAACAGATACAGCCTAAGCTTAGGTGTTTAAGAGCAGTGGTGCCTTCTGGAATCACTGGCCTCTTCACTCACAAGCAAAACCTTGCTCTTAGAACTGCTGAGGAAAAGAAATTATCTTCCTTGGATTTTATAATTGTATAAACCTTGAGCTGTTGCTGACAGCCTGTAGAATTGACATCACACCATTCTGTAGTGGGGTGGTATGACCCTCTAGGAGATCTTCCCCTCTCTCCTTTGGACCTAAGCAGGGAACAGATTTCCCCCACTCTCTTTTGTATGATGAATTGGGCCCCCAAATGTAGTGTCAGTGCTGCTCTGCAGGTCGGTCTGAGAGCAGGTTCTGTCCTCTCAGCTCTCAGGAGTGGTTTGATATTGGGAGATTAGAGAAGTTGAGGTGTTGGTTTGGAGAACTGCAATTCTTGGTTCCTTCTACAATGTGAGTATTAGAACTCTGGATACAGTAGGGTTAGAGCTCAGAATCATGCATCAGAAATGTGGGATGTGGGTGTGTTTTAGGAGAGGCTGTATATAGACAGAGCTGCAGAAGTGTGGGGAGAAGTTAAGACAGAGGTCTCCATTGCACCCAGTGCTGTGGAGAAGGGAAAAGGGGAAATGATACACTCTTTCTCACAGTACAGAAATCAGAAAGTGCCTCTGATGCAATAATATGTTTGAAACAAGCCAAGAGGAGGTATTTTGTTGTACATTGCACTGTAATAGCTGTGGAATGTTGCCAGAGGCTATAGAGGAGACTGGAAGTGGATTCAGAAAAATAACTGACAGGTTCAGGGATGAGAGCTTCCATCAGTGACAAGAAGCCTGAGGGTCCAGATAGAGCTTCTAAAATCCCTCAGCTGCTGGTTCCTGGAGTGTATAGCAGGGAAATAAACATTCTGTGAGGAGTTTTCTGTAAGAAAAGAGAAGTAAAAATTTGCTATTAACCACTAAAAGGTAAAGTTTACAGGGTCAGATAAATCCATAGTCAGACTCTGAGTATCTGTTCCTGTGTTTGCTGCATCCTTTGTATTCTTGCAGCAGGCTTGTAGCAGGACAAAGCTGAATTAGCTACCTTTATTTTCATTTGGTTTGAATTCCTGGTAGTATTACCTAAAATAATGACTGCACAGTGATGCAGGTTATCCTGTTAAACACAGTTACAATGGTTTCAAAGGTACCCTGTGATATTTGGTACTTTATTTTGCCTCCTCACTGAAAAGCCCTGGCCATTAGAGAATGGGCAGCAGTATCTATCAGGTGTGTCTGCCTCTCTCTTGTTCTGCATTATTATGCTTTGGAAGGGATCATTGTGCCTTTCCATGCCAGGAGCATGCCATGTCCCATTTGTGCCACAGGGCTGGTTGTTCTTGCAGCAGGCACAAGAGGAATTCCCAGGGTTGCTTGCAAAAATATTACCTTTTCCTTGCTTGCCCAAGTTCTTTCTTTCCTCCATTTCTTATGAGCTTCCTCACAGAAGGGCAGGGCTAAGAAGTGACTGTAGTCCTGCTGCCCTTCCCTGGCCTGCTAAAGGGGGCTGGCATGAAGCACAGTAACTCTCATGGCTCAAACCATGGAGCCCTGGGACGATCTTTGTGCAGAGATAATCTTTCCAGTGTTTATAATCCACATTAGATACCATTTCTGTTGGTATACTCAGTTAGATTTGAAGTGCTATAAGCTTTATGGCCTTTGCAGTGAGTGGTAGCAGGTAATTCCATATTTGATAGTGTTCAAGGAGGGAGCCTGGTTTGTTTGGTTTTGAGTTTGCCTTTTGCTAATTTAATCTGATAAAGATACAAACAGGTGGTAGTGACTCTGAGTCCCTAATGAGGTATGTAAAGTTAGGATTGTTTTCTGCCATGTGTATGACTTCTTATTTCATTATACATAATTTCATTTCCTACTTTTTCCATATTTGTTCAGTCTGGGAATGTCCTTTTGCCACATTTATATGCAATATCCCAGATAGCTTTATATCATCACCAGATTTCACCATTGTTGACTATGAGTGTGATTCTATGATCCAAGGGTGATGGAATAGTTTATCCTGAGGAGAACAAGGCAATGGAAAGAAATGGCCATGGCAGTCAGGGAGGACTCAGTGTGTAGCAAAAGCAACATGGGGCCTGCATTCCTGTGACACAGGACCTTGTAAGTGCCTGCAGGTCTGTGCAGGTTTGGACTTGGGTAGAGGTAATTTTCTTCATAGTGGCTAATATGGGGCTGTATTTTGGAATTGTCCTTAATGATTGGATAGAAATGGCCAGGGAGTGGCTCAACAGAGCCAACAGAGCAAGTGCCAAGCACATCTTTTGTCCCAAGTACCTTAAGGACACCAGTTCCCAAACTGGAGACTGCAGCATTCCTGAGGTTGCCATTACTCCTGGAGAGGTGCCAGGTGTGCTGGGGCAGCACCTCTCCTTTCCTGTGGAGAGGGAAGGGGCTTGTGCTGGTGCTGGGCACCACCCAAGGGACCACATCACTGCTCTCTCATTCAGAGCTGCTGTTTGACAGCTGTCTCCCCTGGATCCATCCCCAGCCAAGCACAACAGCTCTGTACAATGTGGGCAGCAAATTAGGGAACTCAGAGGGGAGCAGGTGGGAGAGCTCAGGACTGACGAATCTCTCTGATCAATCTCTGCTCATTTGTCATGTGTGGATGTTGTAGTAAAGACAAGGACAATGAGATTTATTACCAGAAGTAATAGCAACTTCAGAAGCACAACCCAGAATTTCTTCAAATATACCCCCAGATTGGATACAATCAGGACTGGAAGGCAGCCTGTGTCAATATGTCACTTTGTGAAGAAGAAAGAAATCCTGAATACAAATGCTGCTTATGGACAAACTGTTACAATGCACAGCTAGACTTTAGAAGCAGATTATTTGAAGTTCAGGCCATTTATGGTTGGTGTAGTTCCTGAAATCTTCATCTTTAAATGCTAGTGATAGAAGATAGATGTTCACACACAGCAGCTCTTTTTTTCCTAAATTCCCTTTCACACAATTTGACTGAATAAGTCAAAATGTATTCTCCTCCAACCTTCAAATGCAGGGCACTGTTCTGTATCAGATTTTGCTCTCTGGTCAGAGTGAGAACAAGTCATGCCCTTTTCCAGGGGAGCTTCTGCATGGGAATAGCTAAGCAATGCCTGTGCTCAGTGCTGCCAGTCCTTCACTTACAATAAGCCCTTGTCTTCTGGGAAGTCTCCAACCTGCATCAGGTTGGAAAACTTGTGGATTAGGACCTGAATATAGCATCAAAAAATGTTTTGAGGAAAAATACTTAGATTCTGCTTTTCTTGTGATTGAAACACAGTGTGGCTACAGATATCTAAATAAAGATGGTTTTCTTTGTACCTGTCTCTATGTTCCCTGCTCAAAACTGACAGTGTTCTCTATTGATAAAATGTTAGTCTGCATTTTTTGTCAGTTTTGTTTTAAATTATGATCTTGCCTGAAATACGCAGCTATAAATACATCTCTTCTCTGGGTTATTGACAAAATATGTCACAGAAATGTGAGTTCCTGCTCCTAAATTTAGCAATAGTGGCTTGTTACTAATTGCAGAGATCAGCAGGAGAGTCTGCAGGGGACCATTGTGCAAACATCCTGCAAAATCAGTATGTTCCTATGATTCTAAAATCATTATGCCTTACAAAAATTTGCCAAATCCAAATAAACAGAAATAGATGTTGTGCCTTTGTTATGGCCACATTTGTATTTATTTGCTTGTGTTTCAGCTGTTTGAACATTTATATTGCACTTATGCATGTATAATAATGAATGGAAATCATCTGTGTCAGATTAAAGCCTTCCAGCAGTGGCAGTCAGCCCTTTTACTCTGCAGCTGCAGTCAGAGGTTGTAGCTGATGGGAGAATTTGGTTTGTGTCAGTCACCACTGAAACCTGGCTGCCACTCTGTGTCTTATTGCATCATGTTTATGCACTTCTTGAGGTGGAGAAAATAGTGAAGTTACTCATTAGGAAGGGTTTTCCACGGCATTGAAATACAGGTCAGCAATTCCATGGTAATCCCAGGGTGTTTGTACGTGCCATGGACAGTTCTTTCGTACCAAGGATGGAAGTTAACAGAAGGAACATGTGAAATCAAGCACACACCCAGTTGTTGGAGGTGCTTGTAAACAACAGGTTGCTTGGAGGAACAGCAGGCAATTAGTGTCTGGCACAAAGGACTGTGGTGCTAAGCAGCAGCTAGAAAGCAGGGATTGCCATCACCACATGGACAGAAGCTTTTGGGCCCTGTACTGCCATCTCCCTGTTTCCTGGCTGTGCTCAGAGGGCTGCTTGTGGCTGGGGAGCCATATTGCAACAGGGGACATTTCAACTGAAATATCTTTTTCCTCCATTTTCATTTGTAGTTTCTTCTTTGTCTGCCATCCCACTGTCCATTTGTCCTTCCCACCTTCTGACTCAGGACAATGCCAAGTGTTCCAGTGGTTTCCTGCAAAGCTTCTGATTCTTGCCTTGTTTCCTCTATGGGAACATATTCTAGAACATTCTGGCAGAATAGCTGGAGGAAAGAGACTGCTGCTGAGGAAGCACCAGTGCCATGTGTGAAGGACAGAGAGATAAGGCAGCTACACAATGTAAGTTTAACTGTTTCTCTGCTTTCTCCTGGTTGTAGCGAGGTGAGGGAGGGGGATCAGCACAGACAGAATTTGTTCATATGTGCTTTGCACTTGTATGTGATGGAGTAGCACTGAAATCCATTTGAGGGAAAAAGCTTGTAGCTTTATCTTCTTTTGTGAATTATTGGAAATGTGACTTTTGAAAGAGCCTCTTGAGAAACATCGTTTTTGTGAGAGACTCAGAGAAGAAAGAGATAATTCTATTCACCGTATTTCAGACAACACAAACATTATGAAATACCACAACAGGATTCAGATTCCATTAGTTATTCATTAGGTAGGATTTGGAAATGATGAGGAGCTGTGTTCAGAATCAAGTCCGTTTGACTCATACATTCTTGTGTCAGTCAGGATAGGACTGCCACCATTTGGATGCACTGATTTCCATCTTGAGGTACAGTGCTGTCCTACCCTCCTGCATTTGTTGTGGGAAAGGACTGGTGGGACCATCTGGAGGGCTGACCCTGGCTGGACAACAGGTGCCCACCAAAGCTGCTCCATTGCTCCCCTGCTCGGCTGGACAGGGGACAGAAAATGTAACGAAAGGCTCCTGGGTCAGGACAAGGGCAGGGAGAGATCACTCACCAATTACTGTCACAGGGAAATCAGGGCTGCCTTGGGGAAATGAATTTCATTTATTGCCAATCAAATCAGAGTCAGGTAATGAGAAATAAACCCAAATCTCAACCAGTTCTGCAGCCAGGCCTCTGGTTAAGAATCCAGATATGAAAGATGCGTTATTAGTGCTCAGCCAATCAGTAATTTGTGTGTACATTTCACAAAAGAATTGCCTGGGATTTCACCCAGCACAAGTTCAGCAGATCCCGTCGTGGGTATGGACAGAGCTGTGCTGCAGGAGTGGGATCATTTGAGAGCAGGAATGGATTTCCAGCACTGCTCATTTGTCACTTGTGTGGTCTGGTTGTACAACATGTTGGGTCTCTGGCAGTGATGGGGGTGAGAGCTGTGCTGCAGTGCACGAGGTCCCAGGAAACACCTGCTGCTTTCAAAGAATTCTGCTCTACAAGTGCCAGGGGAGATTTTTAGAAGCTTAGATCCATGTTCTACCAATGCACCCACAAAGTCCCTAAACCTTCCTAAAAAACATTCAGTGTGCAGTGCAGTGTGAGAACAGTGTCAGTTCTTCATATTAATCACAGGGAATTTCTGCATTGTCTCAAAAATATGCAAGGTTTTATCATCATCTTAGGACAGCTTTGCATAATGTAGCATTTAAGTGTCTTTTTGTGGAGATATGATCCAGTTTTCCTCATGCCTGTACAGGACTTCTATTTACAAGACTAAATACTAAATTCCAAAGATACACCCGTACTATTTTTTTTAAATGCACAGTTGGACTACTCATATTTGCTAGACTGTCACTGCAGTACTGCCCAGCTACTGAAGTTTGAATGTCGCTTACATAGTACTTGTGATCTTATATCAAACTGTTATAAAGTACTTTTTATCCACTTCTTCCTTCTCCTTTCCTCTGTCTCTCCTTCTATCAGTGCAGGAGAGGGCTGTCACCACATTACCATTAAAAACTGTATGCAATTGCATTGTAAAAGAACAGTTGGACAGAAAATACTGTACAGTAAAACTTCTTATCAGTTCCTACTATGAGGTAATGCCTATTTTTAAATAATTGGGGCAAAAATAGCAGTCATTCCAAACTGTCTTAATTTTCAACTCTGTCTAGATTTTGGTAAGGATTAATTGGGAGAAGCATGATGCCTCTGAGTGCTGTTATATTTGGGAGTAATGTGTTCTGAACGTTAGAGCCTGTTTTCAGTCTGATGCAGAAATTATTTATTCAATAAAATCATGGTACTCTTGAGGAGATATTGATATACCTGTGGGTCAATACCTTCAAAACTAAAAGGTGATCCTTCATTCTTGCCATGGGAAAAAAGCCAGATCTCCCTCAAATTACAAAGGTCTTCTTTGCTTTCTAGGTTTTCAAGAAGTACTTCAGCAGAGTATTGTCACATGGAGGTGTCTAGGAGAGGGGTTGATGTCAGAAAACCCTTTCCTGCCGCTTTAGATGTTAATTATTAAAACCTCTGAAGAGGAGAATTGGGCCATAACTTTTTTTTAAAACTTTGTGGAGGGAATCTCAGCTGTGAGAGGTGCCTCCTGTTCTCTCTGGAACTCATCAGTGAGGTGATGATGCAAAGCCCTGGTGCCACCACACCGTGTGTCACGTTGGTTCAGCACGTGTGAGTCAGCTGGTGCCAACACAATGCATAATTGTCATGTTGCACAGTGATGAATTGTTACTGGAAGCAGCATCCTGTCAGTAGGTAGGGAACCCTTTCCAGGGGAAAAGGAGGAAAGGAGTCTTTCTTTCCAGTCCTTCCCTGTTCTATGGGATAACAAGGTCTCTGAGCTCACTGGAAGGCTTGTGCCAGTGACCCATCTCAGGAGTGGCAGTGTGAGGGTTTTCCTGAGAAACCCTGGCACGTTTCTGCTGGGACAGAGGGTGCCCTGCACTAACAGACTGCCAGGACATCCCAGCAGGTCAGCACTTCACTGAGCATCACTTTGGAATGGCAATGCACCACTCTGGACCTGGGGCACAGTATGGGTCACTCACAACACTGACTATTGCAGTTCATACTCCTGCAAACAAGCGTTAAATCAGGATATTCCTTGAGATGAAGAAACTTATTTCCAGGAAAAGCTGCTGAGCTAATACCCCAGGGGGATTATTCAGTGGGAAACTGTTGATGACAATGGTTTGGGGTTATTTTTTCTAGTTTTTTAACAGAGGTGGAATTCCTCTAATTGTCTCTTTCAGCCCCTACAGTTGACTCAGTTGGCTTTTCTGTTCAGCTCAGTGGTTGGGGAGATGGTTTTGCTCATTTGTTACACCTTCTCTCCCTCTTGCTGTGGCAGAGCTGTCAGAAGTCAGTGGTTCTGAAGTGCTTGCTTTGAGTGACAGTGTGACATACCACACCAGCCATAGCTTCTCTAGGTTGTTGCTCTTTGCTGATCCAACTACCAAGTTTGACTGTTCTATTTATTTGTTAATATTTCTATGAAATTGTTCTATTTTTCTAATACACTCTATTTCAAAGTATTTATTCAGCTGGGCTGATTTTCAAGAGATATTTCAGAGGAGAAAATTATGCCAGAGAATAGAGCTCAGTTGTTCCTACCATCACCCCTTTGATTTCTTATTTGCTCAGGGCAGCAGGTTGGTAAGAGCTCCCTGCTTTATGAGGAGAATTGGCCAGTTTGGGGAGATTTAGAAGGTTATGTTGGGATGTATCCTGAAAGACAGTAACAACCTAACAAGCTACAAATTGAAATAATGAGAAAATGTTGTACTGCTGTTTGCAATTTCAAGACGGTTTCACTGCCTGTCATATTTTCTTAAAAATCTTTTTTTCCAGCCATCTTAGAAAAAAAAGAAAAAGAGAAAAGTAGAATCTAAAGTATGCATGGAATTGGAACATGGATGGAGATTCATGAATGGTGGACTTTGGGATCATTTTAGAAAACTCTTATTCCCTGTTGCTGTCTGAGAGCAGGGGAGAGTGAAATGATGCTTCCATTGCATTGTCTTTTCTAAGATAATTATTCAACATGCCTTCCCAGGAGAACAGCCAGCCCATTAGTAGCCAGGCATGAGAAGTTGTTATAATAATAGCTGTGCTTTTAGGAATTGATCCTGCTCAGTAACTGTACCTCCAATAGCATCTCAAGGAAGATGGTGTTATGTACACTTCCAAAAATCAATCATACTCCTCCAGAGGATTACACACTAATGAATAACACACGAGAATGGAAAATCTGGTTTGGTATTTTATGTGGCATTAGAATTTACTAACTTATGGGTTTGTCTTACTTTGGGAAATCATCTGTAGAGACAGGGGTTGCCTCTGCTCTGATGCTCATGGGAGGTGGGTTTGATGGGATTTCTGGTTTGTTTGGGGTTTTTTCCTCTTTTATATTGTGAGGATTGTAGATGGAGAGAGCCTCTTGATGCGAAGAGTTCTGTGTGGTTCTGCTCTTCACCAGTTCTTAATTGTACTCAAATGTTGGAGAAACCCAGCTCTCACACATCACTTTTTGTCAGCTCTTAAAACACTTCCCCAAGAAGATGAATGTCCCAGAATTGCCCAGAGGCAGGAGGCTGACACCTCGTGTGAGGTGTTTTATCAGTACCTGCAGAGCAGGCACAGAGCTCTGTGCTGTCCTGCTCCAGTGCACTGGGCAAGGAGTGACTTAAAACACAAGGGGCATTCTGTGACTCTGGTCACAAGTGTGTGAGAGGGAGAAATTTTAAAGGGGGCTTAGGGTTGTTTCCTCTGCTCAGAGACCTGTTCATTGCCAGTGAGTGGGATTTGGGCAGCAGACTCCAGCTGAGGGATGAAGCTGATAGCAGAGCAGAGCAGCCCCCAGAGTGTTCAACCCCAGGAAACCTCTGCTGTAGCAGAGCTGAGACTCTGTGCATTGCTGTTCTTTCTCCTTCTGGGCCCCACTCTATTTATCCCAAACAGTTTCCTGTGATTCCCTTCTCTTATGTGATTTGCTTTGCTACTTTGGATTACTAGGTACCTATGTTTAAATTCATCAGGGAACATTTTGAGTGCACTTAGCCAAGTGCCATCTTTCCAAATGAACCACACCAATTAATCATTGCCACAAAGGCCATTCATATAGATTATATACTAACACTAACTTACTTTTGATACAGGCATTTGTCAGAGAATGCCTGCCAGGCCCTAAAATTGCCAATTTCTCTGCTTCCATCAACTAGAGGAGATGACTATTTTCAGCATTAAAAGCAATGTAGGAATAAGCTGATGCTTTTTTCATCTATAAAAGCAAATGGATTTCAAATTCCATTCTGCTGTCAGTGACAGCTAAGATAGCCAGCTTGGAGAGGATTCAGTGCTGTTTCTTTTGTACCAATCTGTCAGGCTGTGTCCTCAGGACTCTGGTAATGAACTGTCCAGAGAATTATAGGTGAGATTATGGAAGAGACTTCTAAAAGGCACCCATGGATCTTTCAGCCAGCAGGAATGAGGAAAATAGAATGATACACAACTGTGATATCTTAACATGAGCTTGTTCTCTGTCTTTGGTGCCTTTAGACCTCCTTGAGGGTCTGTTCTTTCCTGGCTGCCTGGCACAGCTGCTGTGAACTCTCCCATCTGAGTATAACCTTCACACATTTATGGCTTAGAGATGGGTCTTTGAAAACAGACTTGGGTCTCTCTTCCCCAAGGCCATGCCAAAGGTACACTGGCATCTTATAAAGCAGTTAGACTGGACATGGGCATCGTACACTGAACGCTGAAGAAGGCTTAGTAATGGCTGTTTCAGAGGTTGCAAAATGAGGAGACAGATGCCAGTGTTGTGAGATGAGAGTTTTCTTCTTCAGTCTTTCTTTGCTTGTTTGAACTACTGCTGTAGAAATTTTACTTTCTATGGAAATTATGTGGTTATGTACTCTGGAGACTTCAGGAGCTGTATGCTGAGTTCTTCTAGATCTTGGATTCCTTCTCAATTTTGATGCAGTGAATTTTCCTGACTGCCCTGTATGTGTAGCATTAGATGTCACAGTGACCTTTCTGAAGTGCAAAACTTGCCCAACATCTTCTGGATTCCCTGGGAGTCCTTGCTGGATACTAATGTTGTTTGTAGGTTATCTGAGCTAGCTAACTCCATGGACTTTAATGAAATATTCCTCTGTTCCACAGGTTTGCATTTGCTCAGCCAAATGCAAGTGTTTTAACTATTCCATTTCCATAAATCTCTCTGGTCTACATTTGACAGATGTTGTGTTATTCATGTCATGTTTTAATGCTGCAAATGCTGTGCAGTCCTCTCTCTTTGGGTCTTCAGTAGCCAAAATAGGTGTCTGAAGAGGCTATGGACATGTTTTTCCTGCAGGTTTCTAAAAATGTGTCCCTTTTATCCATGCTTTAGTTAAAATTTCAAGTCCTCAATGAATCCTGCACAGCATGACAGCTCCATTGTGCAGCCCTGGATTGTTCTCTCTCTGGACCTTTCCTTTACACACCACCTTTGCCCCTCAGTGCTCTTCCCTCTGGAGGCACTGGTGGCCACTGCAGGGCGAGTTTCTGGGCTGTGTTTGAGCCTCAGTTGTTTCCAAGCTCTGGTACTGCTGCTGTCTGTAATAATTGCAGTGTTCCCCCCACAGGTGACTGCAGCAGAACAACTGTTTTTAGAAGCAGTCACAGCAAGAGCAGAGGTGTGACTGCTTGCTTGAGGCAAGAACTGTTCTCCCTGAGTTCAGGAAAAGGCAAGTTCCAAAGAGATTTCCTGTTTGATATGGCAGAAGCTGAGCTGGGAATCAAGGTGCAAACATTAACTTCAGTCAACACTGTAGAAAAGACAGTAGTTATATCTACTACATCATGTTGGCTGACGAGAGTAATTTTTTATCACAGGTAAGCTGGGATAACTGTAGACTTTTATTAGATTTGTGCTGCTCTGACCAGAGAAGAATGTTTTTAGATTGTTTTTTCAATGGATTTCTTACTGTTAACCATCTGACTTATTAAATGAAATATTTTCTGGCAGACACTTCCTGTTCATCCAGGGACTCAATTTCAGCATATTTTAGAGCAAGGTTTTATGAAGGACCAAGTGTAGGTGTATAGGCAGGATCATGGCTTTTCCAAAAATTGAAGTGTAGGATTAAGACAGACAGAACTGCTCACCTTTTTCATGAAGGTGTTTGTTAAAGCAGCAGCTACACAAAGGCCTCTGTTCTCTTAGCACATCTCAATGGACTCAGAGGGAGCAGAAATAGGAAAAGGCAGGGAAAGCCAAGTGCCACACAGACCACACCATGCAGACAGCAGAGGCTCCCACACAACACACAGGCACCAGCAGGGCAGCCTGCTTTCAAATTCACTTGGACAGAGGGAATTGAGCAATTTTCCTGCTGAAGCTGTTTTCTTGGCACTCAGAAGAATTGGCTGGTCATTTCCAGGTTGCCATTTACTGGGAATAGAAAAGCAAACTGATCTGCAGGGTTTCTACTTCAATGCCAGAGCAGAGCACTAAACATTCTGAGGCTAAAGATGGGATGCAGAGTGATGGGGTGAATGATGGGAGCAGGCCTGGATCCTGTGGTAGCAGCAGAAGTCTGGGATGGAAATATAAACACTTTTATTCCCAAAGCTGAGGGAAGATAACACAGGGAAGTTTTGCTTACTAGCTTGGGGTCTGGATGCCCCAATGTCCTCTAACATGTGCACAATGTACATATTGCTGTCACATAACCCTTGTGTTTTGGAACTAAATGGAATTATCTGAACTCTCAAATTTTCTGCTCTTCTGAACTACTGGCTGCTTTTAAAGGTACTTGGTAGAGGGTTAATAGGATTTGTGAATGAGAGAATTTCTAGAGCCACAAATATTTAAGGACAGCGGGTAGGAGAAGCAGGGGGGAAATATTGTTGAAGGAGATTTTTCTACTCTAGATAATTTGGGTGCAAGCACTTACTCAAAGATAACTTCAATGGACTGGAGTTCTGCTGCACACTGCTTTTCATTTATTTTACTCTGCTTTCAATTAATTTATCTAAACACCTCCAAACATGTTTGAAATTGCCTTCTGTGAAGAACTTATTCCTGCCACTCACTAAAAACTGTTGGGCTGCACTGAATGCTTGTTTTAATAACACTTGTAGGGAAGGGAGTGATGTGTTAAAAGCCCCAGGCAAAAACTGCCCCTGACCATTGGAGGACTTATTGTTCCCTTTGCCATGTGACAGGCAGGGGTAGGCTCCTGTCCTTGCTCTAGGATCTGATTTCTGAGTGCCCAAAGCACTAAAAGAGAAGTCTCAAATTATGCATGCAGAAGATGAGCTTCCACGAGCTCTCTGCATGCAGAGAATGTGAGCTCAGCAAAGCTCCTCTGTGTTTGTACAAACAGATGTGGGGGTTCACTGCTCTGAGGATCAAGCGAGTGAGCTGTGAGCAGGTGGTTGTACATGAAAGAGAGCAGGAGTTAGACATCATCCAGCCTCACACTTGAGGTCTCTTGCTGAAAGAGAGCTCTTAGTTTGTGCCTGTATTGATGTTGTAGGCCATAAAGGGCAATGATGTTTTTCTATGCTGTGTCAATATATTTATTACTCTGCTTGGTGTTATGTTTTATTTCCTCATCAATGCTAAAGATTAAGCCCCCTCCCTTTGTGAAGTGTTTTGCTTCTTGAGGGCTGTGCAGCTGTTTTGGGAGCCAGTCTGTAAAAAAATATCATTATCTAGAGAGAGAGAGGCAGCTACCTCCAGAAGATCAGAAACTGGAGCCCTATACCAATAAGGTGAAAAAAAATTACTACTACAAGTTGTGCAAAGCTAAAGATTCCTGTTGTTTGTTCTCAGTAAACAGGAGCCCCCTCACACAAGAAGTGGTGTACTTGAATACTCCTCCACATGTATTTTGTACTAAGTAACCCTTCTGTAGGAAAACAAAGAAACAAACAAAAACCTGTAGCTTTGCAGTGATGAACGTAACTGATTAGATCTCCTTCCTTCCCCTTGTTTGTATACACATGCATTCCTCTATCCACTCACTCTTTAAACGTGGTGTCATTTCTTTTTACCCCTGATGTTTTCTGCAGCAATATTTCTGTCCTTTCTGCTCCCTGAAGTGTGTATGTATGGAGGAAAGCAAGTTAATAGCCAGAAACTATAAAATTCACACCTGAATGGCTGTTCAATTGCACCGTGAGGAAGTCTTTGGGAAAGAAAAATTGGTCCTGCTGACTCTGATTCAGTTCCTGCTAGTAATTCAGCAGCTTCAGTTGTTAACTCTTCATATTGTCTGAATGAACATTATCTTTTATTTTCCTTCAAACTGTAAATTATGAGTCACAATCACAGTAAACTCTGGCTGTGCCAAAAAAAAATTCTCAGTATTTATGTTTTTTATTGCGTAGTCTAATAACATCAGCTAAGTTGACTGGCTGTCAAATAGACCCTCAGTCCTTCAAACTACAAAAATCTTTATGAGTCTGTGAAAATCCTGATAAAGTTTTCTTAGATTTATAAGCTTTAACTTCTATAGGGACTCCACAGAAAACATGGGAAGAAAACAGACTTCCACTTTTTCTGATATTTTTCTTGAATGAAAATGATTTTTCTGGCCACCTGTATTTCAGCACTTGGCCAGGTAAAGGGGAGAAAATATTAGCACTTCTATGCTAGGGTTTGGGCCATAAAAGAAGCAACAGGTGGCCCAAAAAACAAAGGCTCACTGTCACAGTTCTTCAGCATCCTGCTAAAGGAGACAGAGCAGGCACAGTAAGGGAAAAGAACCCCCAACTTGCTTGTGCAAAGGCAAGACTTAACCCATCTCAGAGTGAGCATTGTCACTGCTGAAAAATAAACTGCAGGAGAGGCAAACACCATCTGATGTGTGATCATCACACCTGCTTCATTGTTCTCTCCTCCCTGGCCTGGGCCAGTGCAGAGGGGGCCTGTGGTCTGGAATTCTTGGGTTGAAAGAGGTATAATTGGCTGATCTACAGGAAGATGGAGAAGTAACTGCAGACAATAATGAATAAATTAGATATGTAAGCAAGGGTTGCTGTCTTCCTTCAGCTGGGGTTCAGGACGGTGGCAGTATTTACAAAGGTAGAATCATAGAATCATTTAGATTGGAAAAGACCTCTAAGATCAAGAAGTCTAAGCATTAGTTGGACTTAGGTTTGCCCTGGAGTAAGGATCTATTGTATACATTCCAGCTGTAGATTAAAGGGTTTTTTTGCCTAGGAAACTTTTGCTCTATTCCCAGGAGCACTTGTCCACATGTTTCTCTTTAATGGAAGCTCATCTGTTGACTTAAATTGGAGCTGGTAAGATGGAATTATGTGTTCAGGTATGTGCAGGATTGGTTTCTGATTGGATTAATGGCTTCTGAAAACTTCTTGGACATATTTTGTAGGGCAGTGTAATACATCCTATTTTAACTGTACCGTTATTTTTATAATTTCAATACATAACTGATTTCTTGGTGAATAAAAAGGTAAGGAAATTTAAGAAAGCAGCTTTCATAGTTTAGCAAATTGCCAACTATTTATAAAGCGCAAATGCAGCCAGAAGTACCTTATTCTCTGATTATATGAACTTTTAATTAACTTAATTGATGAAATTCATATCACATACAATTTATCTCAGGAAGAAATACAGCCCTTTTTTTTTTTTTTCCCTTAAAAAAAAACCCCAAATGCTCACACCACAATTAAATGAATACCAATGTAACTTTGAGATCATCTTTAATGTAGATAAACTATTCTGTCTCCTGTCTGATGATTTTGGATCTACCAGAGGTCAGACCTATTCTCAACCAAGGCCACCTCTCAGGACAGGGCTTCCTTTGGGGCCTGATCCCTCACCTTCCCTGCAGCAATGACAGCAGTGTGGCTTGGGCTGCTTAGTTACACCCCCTTCAAGGTTTGCATCTGTTCTGTGTGTTTATTCTCCTTGGGTGCAGAAATACCAGTCTAGGGGGGAAAAAATTGCCTCTGCTTGTAGATTTTCTGACTCAACAAGAGCTGCTTTCTGAGTGGAGAGTCCTGGGCTCGTGCACCATGTACTAACCCTCACAGCTGGCTTGGGCAGTCTGTCACACTGCTCTGAGGTTTCCATTTCTTTCTGATCACTCCTTTCTTCTTTCTCCAGGCCTTTTGGAATTGTGTTACACTCTGTCCTCCTCATGTTGTTTTATTTTATGAATACAAATACAAATAAACTCAAGCCAGTTATCAGGAAGCACCAGGTAGGAAAGTCTGAAGGACTGCCAGTTTTGATTTTAGTTTTCCATCCACAAGTCTTTGGAAGAGTTGTGCAGGCTGGGCCTTACGAGATGTTTAAAAAAGAAAATGTCTGAAGTGGAAGCTACAAGTAGGTGGTTTCACTGCTTGAAAGAACATCCTGTCTCAAAGCTGTCCTCAAACTGGTATTGCAGTGACTCAGCTGATGTGGATAGTCTCACCAGTTAGAGGTGGTTGCTACAGGACTGTGTGTTCCAGCAGAGCAGAGATTTCCTCTCACAGGGTTTGTTGAGCTGCATGCCATGGCAAACAGGCACTTGTCCACCAAACAGGAAGGGCAAGAAGGAATTCGTGCTCCAAGCAGCACATTGCCTTCTGGTACCTCTGCAGCTCTTCCTACACAAATCTTTTGGCAAAGCCTCAAGCCTAGCTGAATGCACAATTTGTAATAATGATTATCCTCTTTCATCTGTTTGTGATGAGTGATTTTGTGGAATGGAATGTGATTGTAGGATGTATTCTTCTAATTGACCTTTTCAGCTGTCTCAAGGCTGGATTGCAAAAGCTGGTAGTGAGCTGAACAATGCTTCTGAAATAAATACCAGCACAGAGGAGAGGAAACAAATGGGACAGGGAGCCTGCTTTACCTTGTGTACATCTCCAAACAGTTCTCACAGCTTCTTTAATAAAGAAGCAAGCTACGTCACCCACAGCCTGGAGAAAGGGCCACAGACTTGGTGGTAGACCATTAATATGTTACTACTGGAAGCAGTAAAGAATTTGCAGTACAGCTTTGATGTTTGCCAGTTTGTCACTGAGAATCACCTCAGGGAAGCTCCTGGGCACCAGCAACAGCACTGAACCAGCAGGCCCGTCTGAGACAGGGCTGTGCTTGTGGAATGGGATGGCAGGGTGAGGGGACTGTGCTGTTCTTCAGAACATTAAAGCAGCCAAAGGATATGACTGTGTCCTCCACATCAGAGCAGGGACCTCATCCTTCCCTGTCTACCTGCACCTCTACAAACACACAGCAGGGAGGCCTCACTGAGCCTTCCCTCAGAGAGACCTGGGAGGGAAGGCAGGGAAAGCCAGGGCCCAGCCCTTCATATGCCCCTTGTGTCATTGTATAACCTGTGCAACACCTTTTAACTTGCACAGCTCCTTCAAAGCATCTTTGCTTTTGATTCATTCTCAGGTGATGCAGAACAAAGCTGCTGACTGTGGTGCTGCTGTTGGATCCAAGGGCAGGAAGCACAGGCAATACATCTATTGCACAGATAGAGGTAAGCCCTTCATCCCTTTGATCTTGCCTACAAAAACTATGATCTTTTCTACAGGAATCCATCTTATCTTATTCTTCATTCCACCCTTTGGAATCTTTCTCACAGAATTTATTTTTATGACCCGTTCTACATGGATTTGCTGAGAGATGGCTATTTCATGCTGAGAAAGATACAGAGTAGACAAACTTTTTTCCTTGTAGCTGCACCAATCACATTGCTTTAGTTAAGAGCCTGATGGTGTTTTCATTATAAACCTCTGGTTTCAGGGACTTATGTCCTGAAAGGGTTTGTCTTAAAAACAGTCATTTGGATGAAATGCGTGTATATACTTCAGTTCCTAAAATCAGCAGTTTTGCAAGTCTGTGGGATGCAAAAAAGTATCAGCTTTTCATATTCCTTATCTATTTGTTCCAAATAACTCTAAACTTTTAGAAATGTTTATGCTGAAGACCCATGTACTCAGGCATCTGATGCAGATGCTGAAAAGCACAGTCTTATTTATGTTTCTGTCTTTAGTTCAGCACTCCCTTCCCAACTGCAAGTAGTACCACAGAAATCTCTGTCCCCAAAGGCACATACATGTTTGTTCCTTGTTTGTAATGTTTCCTTTGACATATCTTTCAGCTTCACTTTACTTGTTTACTGTGCAACCATTGGCATATTAAATAAAAACTGATGGCCATCAAGGGATTAAATCATCGTAGAAAGTAATCCAACATAGTAACATTATTTTGTTCAGTGTCATGTGCGTGGCATGTATCTTAATACAACAGTGCATTTAAATCTCGTAGAAACTTCAGTGTTCTCTTAAATATGGACTGCTTGGAAGGTCACATCTTGGTGCATCTGCTCAAGGAATGAAGCAATAAGGCTGCAGCCTTTCAGACTTGAAAAGGATCTTTCTTTAAGCTGCATGCTACTGGAAAAACGGTAAGTGTAACTTAAGAAATGCAGTGAGGGCTCTGTGAGGGAATTTTTGAAGTGTGAACTTCACTACTTTGGACTGGTTGTCATGTGCTACACACTTAAATGTGACACAATGCTGCTCTTTCAACCCCTGTTAGAAAATGGGGCAAAGCTTTTCTTGGCATTGGCTGAGCAGCAGAACTAGTGCTGAGGTGGGTGTCTCTGACTGCATTGACCTGTCACTGTTACCTGCAGATCTGAACTGATTTGAGTTCTGAGAGCTTTAATTGAATTCTGAGATTTTTAAGGTATGTTCTGGCAATAGATAATTAATTTTGACATAGTAACAGAGAAGCTAAAGAAAAGAAAAGTAATTGAAATGTATATTAAGAGCAGTGATAATACATAAGGGCCAGTTTCTGGTTCACCAAAAACTCCTGCTTATTATCCTCTAGTCACCATTTCCAAATTGAACTTGAATAATTGATTTCTGTTCTTTAGGCCAAACCCCTGTTGCTGAGAAAATATTTTGATTAATTTAGAACAGTTTTGTTGTAGATCCCTCCAAATGTTTGGGTTTGAAAGTGTAAGCTTTGTGCATGTTTTAAGTCTTATTTCTGTAAGTAAATACACTGAGCTAGATGTTCTAAGCTTGAGACCAGAAAAGTGTCTTCAAAAGAACTCAACATCAAATTTGATCTCTTTTGAACAGAAAAGATAAATGAAAGAGCTAATTTCAAAAAAAAAAGGAAAATGAAAGAAGAAAGAAAATCTAGTAGGAATTCAGGACTCAGAGCTGTGACTGTGGTTAGGGAAACATTCTTGTACTTATGTTCTTTTTGGATCTTGGTACTCTTACATACCTGTTCTGTTTGTGAATTAAATAGTGCTTGCCATTCTAGGTGAGTTTAGATTTTTAGCTCATTCAGGAAAGCAGTGATGGATTTGATGACTGAAAAAATTTGATAGAAATGAAAACAAATCTGAATATAGATTGGTTTTAAAAAGCCATACCTAGAAAATACAAGCTCAGTTTAGTTCCGTATGTCCCTGTAGAAAACTATCATATTGCTACCAGGATGATAAATAGCCTTAATGTCTCTTACACAGCTGGAGAAAAAAAATCTCCCAAGTTAATATCATAAATAAAATTACAGAGATTCCTTTGGTGCCCTGCTTAATTGGGTTCTAATTATTACCCAACATATGCGACTACACGTGATAGAGCTTTTAAGCTGAGATGTTTATGAACCATGTGTTCTCTCTGCAAAATTAATTTGGGATTTTTAGTGGTTGTTGTTCTGTACAGAAATTCTGAAATACTTTCTTAGATGATGTTGATCTTTCAGTCCAAGAGAACTGATAAGGCAGCAGGTGCCTATAAGAGAGCTGGAGAGGGACTTCAAGGGGATGCAGTGACAGACAAGAGGGAATGGCTTAAAGCTAAAAGACAGTAGGTTTAGATAAGATATTGAGAAGAAATCCTTCCCTGTGAGGGTGGGGAGGCCCTGGCACAGGTTGCCCAGAGAAGCTGTGGCTGCCCCATCCCTGGAAGTGTCCAAGGCCAGGTTGGACAGGGCTTGGAGCAACCTGGACTGGTGGGAGGTGTCCCTGCCCATGGCAGGGGGGGAATGAGATGGGCTTTAATGCTCCTTCTAACCCAGACAGTTTGATGATGATGGTGATGATGTGTGCTTGCATTTAACTGAGTCACTTAAAGCCAAGGCTGGGGGAATGGCCTTCCTTATTCCTACTGTTATATGAGAGTAACAGCACTTCAGAACTGCACTTTAAAAGTATATTTAACTTTAGTATGTCTATGTTTGCTATATTTGAATTGGAGCCCAGATTTACAAGTGGTCTGTCTGTTTGCTGGGACCAGCTAAGCCCTCCTAGACGAAGAATGTCTGAGGTTTTTTTAAACCTGCAATGATGCTGGAAATACTGAGCTGCTTTGCCCATAACAGTGAAACCATTTTTAGCACAGGAGCAGCAGATAACTTTTTTTTTTTTCCTGAGGCAGTAGCAAGCTTGACATTCTGTTAACAAATTCTTTTCAATTCTATGTTAGACTGAGCATTAAATCTGATGGCTGGAGAGTGTTCTTTTTCCCAGGTGCATGCTATGTTTGAGACTGCAATCAAAGTTTAAAGTCAGGGCTAGACTCCTTCCATTGGCCTTTTTCTCACCTGCTGTGTGTCAGAGGAATATCAGTTCCATCACATTCTCCTCACTAAAGAAATTATTCAGATTGTGTGATTTTTGTTAATTTGACCCAAGAAGGGCCAGGGCTAGAGCTTTGTCCAAATCACCTGGATAGAGCAGCTGAACAGCTGCAACCCAGACCAGTACAAATCAGAGCTTCACAAATACTGGGTGTGTGAAAAATCAGAACAAAGAAACACTCTTGAAAATCAAAAAATGGTGCAAGTTGCAATTACTACCAGGCTTTTATCATCTGGGATCGTTCATTTTTTAAAATGTGTGCATGCTTTTCAGTAAACTAAGCAGAAGTGGAATACTACAGGGCTGTAGCAACTCCTTCCGCTCTGCAAATCCAAATGTGAAGCATGTTTATTACATCTGGAGTTCTTAGAAGTGTCGCAAAGCCCTGGTGTTAATATTGTATCAGAAAGGATGGTTTATGTGTGATACTAAATCTGGAATTGTCAAACTCGATTGTAGTAAGTAAATGACATCATATAAATAATTCAGTAGGCTGCCTGAGTTCATAGAATTAAAACAGGTTTTATATCAACTCTTAAACCATCTCGTCAGGATGCACACCAGAGATTCAGAAGTACAGTGTCTCACAGATGACAGTCCTTCAACTTGCATTACAAATTGAAACACTCAGATACTCTGCAAATGTTTTTCATTCAGGAAAGAATCCAATGACTGTATTGTCAATGTGCTGAGTTTTTCACTTGGTCTTTCTCTTGTAACCTGGAGTGTCTGAGTCAATGACTTCAGCCAAATAATAGTATTACATGTTGTTATTAAATAACTAAAAAGTAATAAAAATAAAATCAAATGTTTACCTTACACTTATTCATGAGGGAGCTCACAAACTTTCATCTTGTTTAAAATGTTCTCAATCATGTAATATTTTCACCCTGACAAAAGGATGAAAAGGGTCTTAAGTATTATAAATTATTCAGTCAGAAAATAAGTGCTTCATTCTTTCATACTTTTAAGCACTACATTTTATTCCCCTCCTAACACCAGTCTGAAATGCTGTTTTAAACTCTCTTCCTTCAATATCTGTGTACTGTGTAACCAGCAAAAACCAAGTTTATAGCTGTCCAGTGGCAGGTTTAAAGACACAGAAGCCGGGGTACTGCAGTAGAGCTCCCAGCTTTTCAAGGTAGTGCTTTCTTTGTTCCCAGAGCTCTTTACGAATTTTTGCCTCCGTGTGAGACTGTGTGATACTGCACGGGTGGGATGCTGAATGTTTTCTGTGTGGCTTGGTCTTTGCAGTGCTGGGGAACCTCATGAAAAGGACCAGTTTCCTGCAGGCAGTGCCCAGTGTGTCTGTGCAGAGAATGGACTCTCCCCCTGATAATGTGCTGTGCTAGGGGCAGTAGCAGCCTAAGGCACTGGCTCTTTGAAGGGCTAAACTGGAGTGTACTGTCATCTTTCTGAACACAGAGTTAAGAGATTTTAAAAGCCTTCTTCCAAGTCTGCAGTCTGGTGGAAAGATTGTACAGGTTTGGGACATTAGTTAGTGACTGGAGCATCTCAGGTTGGGTACCTTGTGTGCTTGTTCTAGTTTATCGTTCAAATTCATTTCAAAGCGTGTATTATGGATTCACTGTTTTCTCAAAAGCTGATAATTGAGGGTTTTAATTACGTTCAAAGGTTGTTGTAATAAGAAAAGGCTGCCTGTTGTACTTATAAAGGAATGACCATGTCTGAGGAAGCTGCTCCTGGCATCTGGCAGTCCAGATTCTCGTGCTCCTGTGGGCAGTTCACGTGATCAAATACCTGCACCTCTAAGGCATATTTTACTCTCTTTTCTGTTTTACTGCCTTTTTGAGTGTGATGGTTCACAGTCCCTGGCCAGAGCGTGGCACATCCTCTTTGGAGCAGGGAAGGGATGTGTGACTCTGTGGGGAAGGAATGTAACACTGGTATGGAAAGAGCAGTGCAGACCACAGTTGCTTGGTGTAGCAGTGGTGCATAAAACCACCATCTGGGCAAAGTCCCACAGCCCCTTTGGTCTGAACTACCTGTCACTGTTCAGAAAAAGGCACAGGGTAGGAAGAAGAAAGTCACACAAAAAGCAGCAGCTTGCCATTTGCAAAGAGAATAATATGCTCTGCTGGAATAAGTGACTTGCAGTGCATGGCAGCAGTCATCAAAATGACACTTGGATTAAAAAACATGAAATAAAATTACTAAAGCTGAGTTCTGTATGTTTTGCAGCTGGTAGCTCGGTTTGTGGCTATCCCTGTTGATTTTAGTGGGCCTATTTGCAGTAGAAGGGGAAAAAATGGTAACCTTGTCTCCCTTCTGTCTCTGCATGATGGCTGTTCTGCATCCCCTGCACACATCCAGGCTGCTTCCTCCTCTAACTCACGGGCCAGAGCAGCTGGAACAGCATCCTGGGGAAAGCAGGCTCTGTCCTTAAGGATCTGGGCCAGGCTGGATGGGGCTTGGAGAACCGGGTCTTGTGGAAGGTGTCCCTGCCCACGGCAGAGGGCCTTGACTCAATGATCCATAAGATCCCTTCCAACCCAAACTGTTCTGTGGGGCAAGCATCTTCCTTTGCCAGGGGTGGGAAGAGCAGTGGATTAGAAAGTAAACAGTGATGGTTTACGTTGCTCCTTAAGTTCCCTGTGTGCTCCCAGGTTGGAATATTGCACTGTCCTTTCCCTGGGGTTCTGCAGCAAGGAAATATCTGAGTGCATGCCCTTAAACCCTGTGTGTTTTGGAAAGATGCCACGAGACTGCAAAGAAGGTGAATCAAAATTTCGTGCATACCCCAGAGAAAAGTTGATTGAAAAATGAAGGCAATTTTTGTTATGATTAAAAATTTAAAAAAATAGTAATAAAAAAAAAGTAAACATGGGTTCAGACATCCTTGATATCAACAGGAAATTGTGTTTGCTGTAGAACACACCAGCAGGTGTTTTTTTTCTTTTCCCCAAGAAAGCAGGTTGAGGCAAATCATGTTCTTGGCAGAGGGGACAATAAACTACTGAAGATGAAAGCCCTGGAATCAAAGACCATTGTACTCTGCCATTGAGGCTATTATTTGATTCAAGCACATGAAATGAACTTCTGTGCTCTGTGCATGTAAACAGCAGATTGGATGTTAACTGGAAAGTACTGGAGTAGTGGGAAAACCTGACTGGTATTGTGCTATTTTATTCTGTTTGCTTTCTGAACAAGCCCTTGTAATTTTACAGGCTATTGAATTGCTGGACACATAGATATTTTAACACTGTGCTGTAATTCTGTATTTGAGGTTTTCTTCTAGAGTTCATGAGGTTAGAGAAAGGGAGAAATATTTCACCAGTCACTTCCTTTTTTTTTTTTTTTCCCTTTAAGATGATTTAAAATTTATCCTTTCCAGACAGGTCAAATCTTCAATGGATATGAAATGGCAAAGTTCCATTGAAGCTCAGGATGCTCTGCAGTTTTACAGCAGTTGAGGATTTCTATCAAAAAACATCTAGTGAATAAAGATAGAGGAACTGGCCAGTTGGCTTAACACTGAATTGGAAACCTGAAAACCAAACCTCTTCTTGAAAGCCCCTGAAGGTTGTAAGGAGAATTTTGCTTGGGTGGTGGAATACGGCCTCCCATGACAGAGGTGCTGGCTGAGGGAAGGGCAGGCAGAGCTGCTGGTACAAAGCAAAGCGACAGCTCCAAATGAAAGTTACATCCCGGGAGTCACCGGGTACCTTTGGGGCAAGGAAGGGAAAGCTGCGAGTGTCAGAGAGAATAATGCTCCTGGCAGTGTTCTGAGCCTGCAGAAAGGCTTCTTGTGTGTGTCTGGCCCTTCCTCTATCACTACAGCAATCTTTTGTGAAATAGGACGAAGCAGAAATACGAAGGCAGATTTTTCACTAGCTGAGAATCTGGCCTGGTGTTACATAAGGAATTCCTGGAAAGTGCTGATGTGATTTCAGCCACAGTAGCATCAGCAGGACTGATGAACAGAATCCGGTGAGAGAGAGAAATCAAATGGGCTGAAAAGCATAACCGTTCATATTGTGGTTTACTCATTCTCCACTGAGTTAGAAATGAGGCTGTTATTAGGGAGATAATAGGAACTTACATCTTCAGCTGGTGAGGCCTGGCTGTTTCACACATAGCATGCCATGTTGGGAAGGAAGAACAGCCCCTGTAGCACAGATTCCGAGCTGTCAGTGAACAGTGGTGTTTCTGAATGGGGGCTTTTTGACTCTGCATAGTGTGGTCAGCAGTTCCTGTAGCGAGCCTTGCACAAGGGGAAATGTTTTATGGTAGAAATAACTGGGGAGCATTGATGATTCTGGCAAGGATCCAGGACATGACAATATGAAAATAATAAATATGAAAATATTTACTAGAAGTGGCAACAATGGGGCTTGCCTATAACTTGTACTGTCCTTAGAGTAAAGAAACCTTTGGGAGTTGGTGAAGTTGCATTTGTGTGCTGTGGCAAAGCCCACACTGGAATGCAGCAGGGTTAGAGTAGGGCCTATGAAAAATGAGCATCTGAAAACATAACAAACAGAAGAATGCCAGTACTGTCACTCTGCTTCCAGTTTGAACTGTGGAGTCTTGTCTGGGCTATATAGTCACTGCTGAGTGTCTTGTGCTACAAAACAGGAATCCACCATCCCTGTTCCAAGCAGGTCTGTTCTGTGGCGGCATCTCCCAGGCCAACAGTTACAGGTTTTATAAAGTGTATAATGTAAGTTTGGTTTTCCAGTTGTCAGGGGTAGTAAATTCCACAGTAAACTGCATGGAACGATAGTACAAAAGGCATCAGAAAACATAGCAGTGGAGTCATGATTGCATCAGCAAAGTCTTCCTGGAGACAGAGAATTCACAGGAATGGCAATGAGGCATTTCAGCCCAGCATTCATTGCCACAGTTCCCCTGGGATGGTGAAGAATGACACCGTGACAGGTTGCTGCCTATCACTGCTTAAATTGGAATCACTGTTTCCATGGCAATGGCAAGTGTATAATGTACCCAAGGCCTTTGGGGCACTTTGGCATATCTGATGGTTAAGTAATGTTGTGTCTAGTCACAACTAAATTTCACTTAGCAGATAAAAAGCAAGAGGTAATTTATGGTCCCAGTTTTTGATTCTTTGATAAACGAGTGACCTTTCCGGGTTGTGGCTGTGTGGTGACTCCGAAAGTATCCTGATGCTGGGATACCTTGTGCTCCCTTGAAGTTTACAGTAAAGCCCAATAAAATAGTTGGATTTTTTCTGGTGACCCTTTGCTCCACTCATAGTGGAGTGGGGTGCCTTGTGAGGCCAATCCCTTGGGGGGAAGTCAGCAGGAACTTCCTTAAGAAGTTAAATAGGCTTTCTTCCTCTGAACTGGCTACTTTTTCCTTACAGAGGTTTCTTTTTATGGGCTTAACTTATTCAATAAAACAGTCTGACGTGTTGAACTTTTCCTATAATGTCTTTGTGCTTCTTCATTTTGTGCTTTTTGCTGGGATCCCTTGGAATGACAGTTATTCTGTTTTGCCAAAGGCAGATGAGAAACTTAAGCTTATCTTACTGATACTTTCTATCTGGAAGGGATGGTTTCAGTTAGTGTTTAAGACAGAAGAACAGTTTGATTTTCTTTTCCCTTCTAGGGTACAAAAAATTGATTTTTTTTTTCCTTTGGTTTAATATTAGCAAAGTAAATTGCCTTCCCAGTTTCTCAGCTTAACTTACTATGTTGTATTTAAACCAGAGGGCTAACAGGGGGGGAAAATCCATGGAGATTTCTACGGTTCCATAAATCATGAGAATGAAGCTGATGTGTTTGAATGAAATCTAAGCAAGCAACAGCTTTCTGGTGATGTGTAATGTGATTACCTGCAAGCTCAGAGCTTGCTTTTATTTCTCCTAAGCATTCATCTGGGCAGGAGACAGATTTGAATTAGTATCTGTGGAGCAGTTCCGGATTTTCTGATGCTGAAATAATTTTTCCTTCTCACCACAACAAGATCATGGAAATGTAGCTGTGACTGCAGTTTATCTGCCTGTGAGGCAGAATCCCATAGGAACATATAATACAACCTGGGGTCTGTTTCTTCTTTCTCTTGGAGCATTTCAAAGTGGTCCATAGTGGATACTCCAGAGGCAGCTGAGAGCACATCCTCACATGCCTCAACTGTGAGGGAATGGGCTGGACAGGGAGTCAAGGGATCAGGAGTGCATTTAAATAGCTTTTCCTGTGGCATCCTGAAGTGTGTGAAACACTCAGTATTGGTAAGGTTCCCGTGTTTCCACACCAGAGCTTACCAGGACTGGTGGCTTGAGGAGCAGTGGTGGCTCTGGTGTGGCCCTGAGCTGAGGACCAGGTGTGTTTCCTGTGACAGGGATTTGCAGTTAAGTGCCTGTACTCGCCTCAGAACCAGGGGGAGCTGTTACATCTGTCAGACGCAGTGATGCGGTAGCGAGGACCTGGATGACGAGGTGGTGCTGTCAGGATCCTTTTTGGACCGAGGCTGACTTTCTCTTTGCTGTAAGTCCAGCCATTGCTCCTCCTCAGACGGCCCTTCTGCTGTTGCTGTCACTGTCGCACATTAACGGGGCACACAAACCTCTCTGGTCCCACAAACAGGAACCTGGCTCCTCTGGATTTCTGGTGCATAATCCATTGGCACTGACACCAGCACCACATCCAGACATCCAGAACCAGCCACCCTGATTCTCCCTCTCCTGCTGAAACAGCCTTTTGCTGCTTTAAGGAAGGGCCATATGATGATTTCTGTGTGAGGCCCGTAGGGAACCAACATCTCCAAGCTGGTTGAATAGCACATAGATTTTGTTACATAATTGCTTTGTGGGCTTTGTCAACAGAGCGATTTTTTTAATTAAAATTTACATTCCGTAACTTATCATTTTGACTCTATTGCTCCCTATCCTCTGTGGACATTCTAAGTGCAGATAATTTTAATTAAAAGAAAACCAACAGATGCCTAACATGAAAAATATGAAGGAATGATACTGTTTTCCTTTTTAAACTGCTATGCTAATGTTTTGTACTATACTAATAACTCATACTAGACTGTTTTAAAATATTATTTACAGAGAAAAAGATTTTTTAAGAGAAAAAAATTAGCTGCCTCTTCTAAAGTCTGATACACAAATTCACTCAGAAAAAAATCCCATTGACTTCAAGGGCTTTGGATCAGACCCACACGAATAAATTCAGCAAAGCCTGTGAAGTGCATGATTAACCTTCAGAATGTGCTTGAATCACTCTCCTCAACAAAGCACCTAAGCACTTGCTTAAATTTGAGTATTTGATTAGCTGTCTGAAGTATTTGC
This sequence comes from Pachyramphus minor, assembly GCA_013397135.1. NCBI lineage: Eukaryota > Metazoa > Chordata > Aves > Passeriformes > Tyrannidae > Pachyramphus > Pachyramphus minor. Next base: position 502,906 of record VYXB01007284.1, on the reverse strand, counting down.
TGAAGAAAGACCCAAGCACTACCACTTTTAGCTAATATTATCTGCCTAATGCTGTCTCCTCGATTGCATCCACATGTGATTCTTTTTGTGCAAAATACCAAAATGTCATTTTTTTATGTTCAGTCTGCACAGGGCTTCTAATGCAGTAACAATTTAAAATAGCAGGGGGTCACAACAGTTAATACATTTTTATCAAAGCTATTCAGTTGATTTCTAGCAATTTTTTGTTATTACATTTTTTTGAAATTAACAGTAAGTTTGAAACTGAATTTAAAAAAGTTAATTTTATCAGAACTCTAAATTTTATTAGAAAGCAAATCCAAATCACAACACGTTAGTCAAAATACATTTATTTCTTTTGAAATCTTATACTCATTGAAACCTTTATCAGTTGCAAAAGTGCTTTACTGGGAAATGTCTACTTGACTCTAATGCTGATACATCACAAATCTGTTTTGAAATGAGAGCAGGCAGTTAATGTTATTCTGATTCACTGTATTAAAACCAGAACAAAACTATTGCATTTAGTTTTGCCCGTGACATTTGGACATTCACTTTGTAGAGCTTATAACCATTTCTAGTTAAGAGATGTTTACAGAAAGAAGGCAAATATAATTATTTTTCCCTTTTGCTTCTTTAGAGGATCAGTATTCATTTAGGGCTTTGGAAATGACTGTAAACTACCACTATTCTGTGGCTATAAATGCATGAAGGAGTGACAGTTTATGCCTGAAGAGACCCCCCAGAATCACAGTGAACTAAGCTGCCTGTGGAGAGCAGCTCTAGCCCCATCCAGAACACATCTGACCTCCAGCCCATCACTGGCACTGCCGTGTGTTCAGCAGGGCAGCTCTGTTGAGGGGGACTCACACACAACCTGCAGGTTGCTGTGAGCAGCATAGTTTCACCTTCGTGTTTTCTTAGTGAACAAACAGGAGTTAAAAACCCCTGCAGTTGAATGTGAACTTGTTAAAGGAGAAAAACTCACTTGCCTTCTAACTTTTGCCCCTCCTGGTAAGGCCTGCAGTTATGTCCCTGTGTGCTGCCTCTGGTGATGCTCCTCCTGTCCTACAGCCCAGAGCTGACTTTGCTCAGGGAAAGCAAGGTGTCTGTGCTGCTTTGCTGGAGGAGAAGGCATCCAAGCAGCAGTACATTTATTCACTGCAGGTATCCTCTCCAGCACTTTATTTGCATGTGCCTGCTCTAGACAGAATTTGCATCTGCTCCAGAGGCACCACACTGCGCAGGAAGTGTTCAAAGACAGCTGTTTGTGACAATTAGCAGATTTTGACTGCTCCCCTTCAGGCGTGCAGCAGGGGAGGCAGAGGCAGCCAATGCTGATGTTCAGCACCCCCAGGCCCGCTCTGAGGGCCCCTGCTGAGGGAACTGAGTCTGTTATCAGGTCCCAGGACAGCATCCAGCAGCTGGGGGTTCAGTGCCAGCAATCCTGAGGAAGACTGTGTCCTGTGACTGCACAGAACCAGCCTCTCCCTGGTTCTGAGCTGGCCCCTGGGAACCAGCCTCCCTTATCATTGCTGCTGTCACTGCAGGCAAAGGCTGTTACTGAAGCTGGATCTGAGTGAGTCTGGATGGGAAAACTGCTCTTGGGCATGGACACTGGGAGTCCCTGAGCTGTGCTGAACATGGAGATGTGGCCGTCCTGGCCAGCAGTCTGGGCACTGGGTTGGAGCTTTCCTGTTGCTGGGTGCGGCTGTGCAGCTGGGACCAAGTGACAAGAAGGCACACCTATCTGATTGCTGGCAGCATTTTAAGTCAATTGTTGTATTTTGTAGCCTGTCTTTTCATACTATTCAGGGATGTGAGAGATTGGACAATCAGACCTTTACACTCTTATAAACAGTTAAAATCACAGGTACCAAATTTGTTCTTCCTCTGGCTTGACCTTCTCCGCTTTAAATCTCAACTTGTCCTATTGGCAATGAAACACATTTTTACTTTTGTTGTCTGTCTCTCTCTTCCCTCCTGCCCTTATAAATCATCTCCTGGCAGGTTAATCCAGTGGTCCAGGTAAGTATTGCAAACAGAATGAGTTCTTGCAACCCCAGCCACACAGGAACTCTATTTTTTGCGTGTCTCCTTAAAGAGATAATTTCCTTCCCTCATTTGAAGGCAAATTCAATGCAGTATAACAATATATATTGAGTTTCTCCATCTCAGTAAATGGAAAAGCCTCAGTTTTGGACTACTTGAAATGGACATAACTTGGTCCCACTAGTTGAGACACTGTGTTTCACAGAATGGGTCACATATGTACTGATAGATACCACTGAAGGGCTTGTGTGGTCCTGAGGGGAAGGCTTCAGCCAGGCAACTCCAGTGGAGTATCTCCTTTGATATCTAACATGCATAATAACCATGTTTTGATTAAAAGGCATGAGGAGCTGTAATTGTTTCTCAGCAACTTTTACTCACGCCCTTTATAGAAAATCAAGATTTAAGAATTACAGTAGTCCATTTTGGCTATGAAACTATAGTTCTCCCAGAGGGAAGATCTTTCAGGTTCAGCAGCATAAATAGTACAACAGTCCTGAAATTTTTATGCAAATTTGTAGGTATTTCTACAGCTGTCTGTAGGTAAAAAATTTGAACACCAGAGCTACATGATTACTCTTCTCCTTTTGCCCTACTATGATTTGCTTAAGAATTTATCAGCTAATAAATCCTATATTGCTTGATTGAAAGGCCTTTACATTACTCCAGATGTACCAAAATGTTGGTATCTATCCTGTCAGATACTATGAAGACAACCTCTACACTTATATCTGATCAGAGGAACATCTGGATTTCTAATCTCCTGAGGTTTTAAGGTCCTCTCTGTTGTCTCCTGCTAATGCATAATTATATTTTCTGTGCTTTTAAATGCATGGAAATTGTTACAGAGAGGCTTTTTATCAAGGATGCAAATTGGGAAATGAGTATCTTTTGGTGCAGAAACTCTTGTGAACCTTTTTGTCTTTTGAACCTAAAATGAAATAAAAGTCTGAAAAACTGCTGATATTACTACATTAATTTCAATTGTTTATCTGTGAGACCAGCCTGGAGGAAAGAGGAGAGAAAAATGACTTTGTTAAAAGTTTGACAAAACAGATCTAAATATGGCGTCCTGTTTGGTTGGATGGTTGTTTCTTATTCCTACGGTATTTTTTTTAATGTTGCTTTTAATTACATCTCCATGGGTTCACTTCCTTGGCAAGCTTTGAAAGGGAAAGAATGAGGAGAGCATTCATGCCAAGAAGGCGTCTCCAAGTTCTTACTAATCCTTACTTCATAGTGGCTTTATCAGTAATTGGTTTGGGTATATTGGCAGTGGTTGATAGCTTTCAGCTGACTTTGTTCAGTCGAACACATTTTCATAATCTACAGAATGTTGTTCTCTTAGATCTTATTTGTGCTTTTTTTACCTTTTTTTTCCTCCCAAACGTTGCAATGTCTGATGTTTGCTGTTCCATTGTAATAAAATTTATGGTGCAGTTTAGGTAACGTTTAGGGGACCAGACGTGTACTGTGCTTCCTTGTAATTACAGAAGGCTCCACTCAGTGCCTCTGGGGCAGAGCAGGACCTGGTTATGAAGGGGGAAGTCACCATGAAGATGGCCTGGGCTGAGGAATATTATCCTTATAAACTGAAATTTGATGAGTATGTTTCTGGGTGCAAACTCCAGTGTAATGGCAGTGGATCATGCCATCAGACCTATTTCATCCTCACTACTGGTAAGTCAGTAGGTCTGACAAGTGCTGTGGCACACAGCAGTAATTGAATTTTGGGGTAATTCCCCATTACCTATGTGTGTGAGCCTCTTTCAATGCTCTGAAAATTGTGCTGCTCAGCAGGAGGAAGTGGCAAAGTGCCATTTGCCTCTGCTGAACTCACTGATACGATGGTTTGGGAGGGAACATTTCTCTCTAATGCAGAGAAGTCTATGGCCATGAAAATAATTTTGGACAGAACCAGAAATGCAAAGATGCTGCAAACTGATGAGGGTAGATTTGGGACGTCCTACTCTTGGAGTAGAGAAGCAGAAGGAAGCCACTAATCTTCATGTAAGTAAAGACTGAATACAGAAGGTAAATGAACTGTCCTGCACACTGACTGTGCCAGGGACAAAATGTCCTACTCTTGGAGTAGGAGAGCTGTGTGCTGAGATAGATTGCACAGGAAAGCAATCACACAGAATCAAGAATCATTAGGGTTGGAAGGGACCTCTGGAGATCCCCCAGTCCAACCACCCTGCCAAGGCAATCAAGTCAAGCCTTCAGTTAATGGAGATAGGTAAGACCAGGCTGAACATGAGGTTTTAAATCCTCTTTCTGCTGACAGAAAGAGGAGATTCCATGTTCTGGTGGCAGTAACACAAGTACCAGGCTATGTGCTGGTTTTCTGAGGTTTTGTAAATTCATTGAGCTCCTCCTATAAAAACCATAATTGCAGACTTTCTGTGTGATTAAAATTTTGCCAAGGGCATGTTGGTGAGAGGCAGTGGCTCCCTTTCCAAGGGCCTGCTGTGTTACCTCACACCAGAGCTGTCCCCCAGCTGTCAGTTATATGAGAGGAGAAACATGCACACACCGAAAGAAAAAATACTTTCAGCTTTCTTTGCATGTGAGAACAAAGCCTGTGTTTCTTCATAGTTTTCTCCTTCCTCTTTCAACCTGACCATTACTATGTATAATGCAAATGAGCATTTCCCAGCTGGTGTAAGGCTAACTAAAATGTTAGATGTGATTTTGAATGGCCTGTCCACCACCACTTTGTCATGTTCCATGTTTACAGTTGAACGTGTTTGCTTGTTTAACTGAAAGGCTGTGCCTGCTGCTTCCCAGGTAGAGCTGTGTGTGCTGGGCATGGGAGCTGTGTGCTGCATTAGCACTGACTAATGTATGCAGTTACAAATAACTGTGTACATGTGTGTAGTAATCTTTGAAGAGAATTATAAAGTGAAATGTCAAAGTGAAAAATGTGACACTGGGACATCTCTGAACAGTCCCATTTGGGGCCCTATGGCTCCTTTGTATCGTTGGCTTCTGCTGCTCCGTTGCAATCCGTGGTGTTAATGCATTTATAGAAAATGATGCTCAGTGGGAGAGGCTCTAAAAACGGTGTTCAGTGTTTGTGTGGAGAACAAGATTCATGTCTCTTCAGAGGGAATTGTGGAATTGCATTTGTCAATATGCACAAAGTAAATGAAGGAGCAGATAGGTTTAATGGATTGGTGCAGAATGAGGCTGTGGTTCCCCCCCGAGACAGGCTGTATCAAAGCTGTGCCTGTGTGTGACTCTTCTTCTCTGCCATCAGAGCATTGCAGTGATGCCAGCACCCCCACAGACTTTGAGAGCAAGCACGTGATGCTGTAGGGAGGGTTTACCACTATGGAGACTTTGAACAATTCCCTGAGTCTTCTGTCCTGTTCCTGCCATCCCTCCTCCATCCCTCATCTCACTTTGAATTTCAGGGCGACACGTAAACACAAATCAATTTACAGTTGTGCATGGCAGGTACAAACCAACAGACATAACTGAGACGAGAGGGGCTGACTGGATGTAAGGAGAAGCTTTTCCCCAGCAAGGAACACTGGGACCTGTGTTCCAGGGAGGGTGTATCGTCTCCACTTCTGGATGTTCCCAAGCCCAGTTCAGGTTCACTGAACAACCTCATCTGACCTCATCATGGACCCTGCTTTGAAGCAGAAGGTTCTTCCAGCCTGGATTACTGTGTGACTCTAAATCTTTCCCTGCCCCAGAGACTGCAGGGACCATTAGGAGGGGTTGAACCAGAGGTTTCTGTTGCACAAAGAGGATGTTTCTGTTCTGTTGTGCAATGGTCACTCTGGTCACAGGTGTAAAGATTTGACTGTAGTGTACAAAACCAAAGATAACCAGCAAAAGAAGTGCAGGGTAACATAAAATGATAGTTAGGATACTGGATATGGAGTTTCTCTTCTAAGAATACATTAACAGCTTGAGAAACCCATCCCTTGTCCATCAGCCTTGTCTTTGTCCGAGAGCTGGGCAGATATTCCTGTTTCTGTGAGCAGGATGAGCAAACCCTGCTGTAAGATGCAGAGTTAGCACAGGCTTGTTCCAGGAACCCCTGCCACAACATGCCCCTGTCCCTCTGTAAATCTCTTCAGCCCAATTGTGGCACGGAAATATAAACCACCACAATGGAGAGGGAACTGCCAAGACAGGTCCAGGTCTCCCACCTTCAACCAGATGGCAAAATTAGTGAGATTGTCAGAGAAGAGGGTTGATCTGCACCCTAAAGAACGTGGTCAACACAGTGGGACCAGGAGGGTCACTGGGACTGAGGGAAGCAAGTGTAACTGTGCAGGGTTCCTGCCAGCTCTGCTACTGGAGTGGGATTTGCCTTCTCTGACATTCCCCTCTGGGGGCAGACACTGTGCTCCTTCTCTGTGCAATAGGCTGGAGACTTTTGAGAGAGCCTGAGAGACTTTATTATGCTGCATAATTGAATTGGGTTCCTTTGGGCTTCTTGACAATTCCCTGTTGCTCCGGTCTCCGTTTAAGAGTTGATCTGGACTTGAATTCCCGGTTGTAGAGCAGCAAGCAGGCAGTACTGCAGTACACAGGGCTCACTGCCCCCAGGTGACTTTGGCTGCTGAGGCTCCCTTCCTTTTTCTTTTTAGAAAGAGTTTAATGGGCAAAAGAGAAGGAGGAGCAGTGCTCAATATGGAAATTACCCTCCCCCTTAGTGAGTCATGAAGATCTTAAAAGAAATTCTCACGAATGCTGGAAATCAATGTCCTAACAGAGGGAGCAGAAGATGGAGTACTAGTTAATGGCTGCTCCAGCCCACCCCCTGGCATTATAATGAAAATGAGTTGACTGGCTGCTGGAGCAGCCATCCGTCATTTTGTGGGGGGGAAGACTGTGTTCTCCTAGCAGAATTCAGTCTGAGTGGGGCTCGTGCTGCTGGTGCTGAGACACTTTTACCACTTGTGACTGTTCTCACTGACACAGGGAAAGTCTGGCATCCAGCAGGGAGACACCTGTAGAACTGAGGGATTGCAAAACTGGTATTTTTGGTGTAAGTAACTGTGATTGGATCGTGCTTCTTATCTGCAAGTCCGAAGCCAGAGGATATTCCTTGGGTGGTTTAACATTGCCTCTTGCAGGGTATTACACACAATTTTCAGGTACAGTGGTAAGAAGCTGAAGTAAAATTGATTTAAGGGGTGTAAAGCAACTACAAAGGGAAAAGGTTTTTAAAGTGTCTGATGCACAACAAATGGAAGAAAGGGGAAGGTGGTGGGTCACAAATCAGTAACTGGAAATTCAGGGAAAGAAGGTGTAAGAAAAGTTGAAATCTAAGTTATTGGCAAGAAAATTGGAAGACCTGGTAGGGAGGTGCTAAAGGTGTATTAAAGCACAAGAAATATGTAGCAGTTGTTAACAGTCCATTCCTAGGAAATGGGAACACTGCCAGTGAAAGCAGGGAAGAGGCAATTTGCAGTAGATATTTCTATCTTCTAGTTGAGGAAAGGCAAGATGATGTATCCTCTTCATATGAGAATGAGATGGTTTCAGCTCTCACAATGAGGAGTGTGTTAAACCTCAGGTACTGAACTTACACTTCTTCACTTTGGATGCCCCAGATTAATTTACACCCCGTAGTTGTAAAAGAGCTGACCAAAGACTGACGTTATGGGGATTTTTTGTTTGGGATTTTGCTGTTGTTGCTTGGTTTTTTAAAACTCCTAGAGCCCCAGGAGAGTTTCAAGGCGTTAAAGGGGAATTATTGTTTAAGAATTTGAAGCAGAAATGGATTGTTCCATGTAAATAAAATTCAGGTAAATGAAAAATTGATATCAGACTCAGAGAAAACAAAAGGAGGACAAATACAGGAATATTGTAATAAATGGTTAAAATATGTAAGTCCTTTAATTAATGCTGTGTGGTGTTGGCTTGTGGAAAATGGATCCTGTTAGATGAGCTTTTTGATAGTGTTGTGAACTTAACTGATTAAATTAATACTGGTTGTATAAAGTTGTTTTGCTTGGTACCTTGGAATATTTTATCTGAGAAACAACACAAGATGACCCTCATTCCTGTTCAGTTTTATTTCTGGCTGATAGGTGATGAACTCGGAGAGCAACTAAATCATTACAGTGCTGGTGTGCTTGTAGGAGATCCTTCAATATTTTTTCAGTGACCCAAGAGACAACCTGAAGTTACTGAACAAAGTTTGCAGATGTCACTGCAGCTCAGGAGTTATAAATAATTAAAAAGACCAGATCTCTGTTGCAGGTGTAAGAGATAGAGACAAAATGTAATTGTCTTTGCTTAAGAACAGAGCAGGCAGCAACCAATTTGAGCGTGAACTGGGGCTTTCTGTTTGTTTCCCCCTCCCCCAGATTTAAAAGTTAAATATAATTGTTTAATATTTGGGCATTCCACTCCCAAGAAAATGTTTTCTTTGCTGTTCAAGTCCCAGGAGTTCCTTGGCTGGCTGGAGCAGGCAGGACATGCTGTGACAGCCTGTGGGACTGGCACCAGGAAGAGCCTGAACTGGGGATAAATCCCAAATACTGGGCTGATGTAGCTCTGGGAGAGAAACGCCAGACGTGGGCCCTGTGCTGAGCAGGTCAGAATCACAGTGATACTTTTGGGTGCACTGGATGCCTCCCTTCCATCTGGACACCTCTCAGGCCAACACCACCTCCTGCCCAGCATCCTGGCATTTGTGTCCACTTTTCCACAGGGGCAGCTGCAATGAGCAGGGCTTTGGTCTGGCAGGGAAGGGTAGGATGGGGAATGCAGCACTGAAACACCTCAGAAAGGATGGAAATTGTGCCATTATATTTTGACTCTGGAAAATGGAGTTGTCAAGTAAAATGAGGAAAAGGAGGATATGTTCCTTTATGAGTGCCTTTATGAGGATCAGGCTTGGTAACAGACTCCATTTCAAGCAGAAAGTGTATGAGAGGCCCCCAGATTTAGTGGGTGTAGCTGGACATGTTAAACATTTTGAAGTTAAAAATGACTGACATATGTTTAGCAGTAGGGATAACTAATACCCAGAACAAAAATCTAAGAGTGTGCTTGGGCTCTTCACTGCTGGCAGTTTGGAGACTGAAGGTGACTGTTACAGTCCAGGGTATGAACTGCTCCAAACAAGACCTGAGGCCAGACAAACAGCAAGGCCTGTGTTCTGCAGAACATCCCTGTGATTGCAGCAGAGCTTCTCAGCAGCACCATCCGTGATGTGAGGGTGCTGTGGAGCCAGGTGCCACAAATGAGCCGATCAGCTGAATGAATTCCCTTCACCCACTTGAATTAGGATGAGGATAGGATGCTTCTCACTGTGATGACACTCAGACTTGCCTCACCCTCATCAGTGTGTCTGAGGAACTGAGTGCCTTTTCTCAGAGTCTCGGGGGATGCTAATCAAGTTGTCATCCCCTAGCAAGCAGCACTTTCATGGAGACACCAAGGCAATCCTTCAGCACATCATTTCTCTTCATTTTTTGGGGAGGTGATGTGAACACTTTAAGTCACCAGTTAATACACAACAGCAGATCTTGAAGACAGTTGTCTTCCCTGCTCCAGTAAAAGTAATAGTGGAATGCCAACTCCTTTGGGAGCTAGTAGAAAACTAAATAAGAAATTAATCCTTTTCTTAATTTTCAGAAAATTAAATTAACAAAAACTGCATCAAATGTCTCTTGAGCAAAGGATTTAGTCATTGCTTACTGCCTGAAGAGCCAAAAGAGTGAGGCAATACTCCCTCTGTGAGGAGTGTTCTCCCCATTACCAATCTGCTTGTGAGTCTTTGCTCTGGAAATCCTTAACAAGGTGAATATCTCACTCCCAATTTTTGCCAGCTATCACCACCACTATTTTGCAAATCAAAGTTAGCTTCTTCAGTGCATATTTCAAAGAAGCAGTGGATTCAGTTCTGGCCTGCCTTCTTCTACCCTGCCTGTGGGCAAGCTCTTCCCAGGAGGGGTGTCTGGAAATCCCTTGAGCTTGGTCTTTGCTCATGGCAAGTTTATAGTCTATTAGGGAGAGAGGAGAGTGCTTCTACTGGTGTAGGAAAGTAAAGGAGAAAAGAAATCATCTGTAGTTTTCTTAGGATAACAGTCAGCAGAAATAAAGAATATGGTAAGCAAAATAAGTACTGTGGAATCTCAAACTGCTTAGACACAGCTGTGGGCAGTACAACTGCGACCACCTGTGCTGTGTTTGGCTGCATGATGAGTATAAATACAATAACCCAACCCTTCCTTCTGTATTACCAAGCTTTAATAAAAGTCCTACAGCAAAATCAGACAGTCACCTGGCCACCCTCACCTCGCCTCACCTCACCTAAACTGCCCCTGGGTTCAGTGGCCAGTGTCTGTCATACAGATTTGTCAGATGGTTCCATTCAGTCCTCAGAGTCACAGGTACCACTTGTACAAATTCTGTGGGCTTGGTTTTGGGCTTAAGTCTGGTTTTGCAGCAGTAGGGCAAGTCCCCTAAGAAAAGCTGAGCACATGCATGACTTTTGGCAGCGTTGGAGGAACCCAGAGCCCCCCAGCAAGCACAGGCTTGAATGTGCTGATGCTCCATTTTAGGGCCTCCATCTGTAAATTGCATTATAAGGTGTTCTAATTTGATCTCAAAGTCACATGATAAGCCATCATCTAAGTAACCTTGAAGCACTAGCAAAGCTCATTCTGGCTCCTTCTGTGCACCTCAGATTCTGCTGGGAGAGGCTTCCTCCTGCATGCTGCAGGATGCTGAGCTGAGTAGGGGACACTGCTTTGACTAAGAGATAAAGAGCTCCCCAGCTGTGTACTTAGTATTTCACAGCACTCCCTGCTCTCTTCCAGTTTATATCTGTGAGACACCTTGCAAAGAGACATGAGCTCAACTACACCTGAAGCTGATGAGACGAAAGCTTGAGGTGCTGTCTGTCAGCTTGCCATTAAATCCTCACACCGTGTCTGCTTTTCTGGTTTATTTTTGTTTCATGATGTTTGCTGGGTTTTTACTCGAGTAAGTTTACATAATTACCAGTGGGGGTTTTGGATCACATCCTGCTGGCTCCTGAATTTGGCTGAAGGGGATTAGTTTCAGTGCAGGTTAACATGTGGAAAGTGGAATGAGGGGATCTTCTAACCCTTCTGAATTACACCATTGTTCCTTAACAGCATTAGTGGTGTAGCCAGCCATTAATCACCCCTGATTCTTAAATTATGAATCATTAATGAGAGTGCAGAAGAAACAGAATACAAATGAAAAGTGGATTTCATTATTAAAGCAATTTCAACTTAATCTCTGAAGATAAGAAAATAAAGTCTGATTTTCTAGACTAGAAGACAATTAAGAATTGTAATCATTAACCTGAAATTACAGTTTTACATACATCGTTCTCACAAAGAGCAAAAATATTCAGGGTTTGATATTCTCCTTATGTTGTATTTAAAGTACAAGAAAAAGCAATGCAGCCTTTTCAGAAGTTGGTTGGTGAGCCAAAAGTTGATGGGCCTACTGACCTGAAGTAGCAGTTCACTCTTTGAGTAGTCCCCATGATGTCAGTGGAGGTTCTTTTCCTGGAAGGATACTGCTTGATATGTATAAAGGTATCAAATGTCAAACACGAATGACTTGACATATCTGAAAAAGTTGGCACCATGTGATGAGTTCCCTTTGGAATATGAGAATAGGTCCCAGCATATTCCTTAGATGCTGAGTATGAGTAAGCATTCTGTACAAGTACCTGCCTTCTTTCTGAGCATGATTAAAGTTCTGTATGGTGTTCACTGCTCCGTAAAGCATTTAAAATAGTTTCTTTTTACAGTGATAAAGGCTTTGTTACGATCACAGCAGTAATGTCAGTGTTTGGAACTGGAGGACAAACAACCCAGCAAATCCACTGCATACACACTCACACGTGCAGGGTCACATTCCCCACAGCAAGTGTTCCTGCACTTGTGTTGCCAGAAACCAGAGCCTGTGGAACAGGGAAGCTTCAATAGGAAAGGAGGATTATTAGCAATATGTGAGCCTGGGAGTGGGTCTGCAGGAAAAGCAGATTAAGCAGACTTGGCTGCTCTAATGAAGAGAACTGGAAGAGAAAAAGTGATGGGAAGAGGTAAGGGGAGCTTATAACAGAGCTGCAGGTGGCAGCGAGGGCAGAGCAGCCAGTGTTTCTGCAGGTTCATGAAGAGCCAAGCACAGTTGTCATGGGAGGGTTTTAATGACCCTGCTATTGACAGAGATTAAGAATTACAGAATGACTGGGGAAGGATGAATGGTTTTGGTGGTTATTTCAGGACTGTTTTCTTGCTGCTTTTTCTTAAGCAATCAATAAGATCAGAAGCTGTAGTGGTTGGAAATGAACACTAAGTGACAAAAGATAGAGCCTTCATCTGAGAGAAAATGGTCATTATAACACTGGATTTGTTCCAGGATGAAATGTTCAAAGGCAGCAATGCAGAAATACTGGATTTTTAAAAGGTAGATGGGAAGGGATGTGAAAAGGCTGGGATGAAAGTGATTGAAAGAACTATTGTGCATAAATTCCACTCTGGAGCAGTCAGATCTAGGGCCCCTAAAGAGGAATCTCCTCATTAGAGAAGTCCTTTTACAGTTAATGGTGACAAAGGAAGCCACCTTGGTGTGACGTCCCACCCCTGGTTGAGCAGGAAAATTAGTATTTAATCAGGTGGCAGATTAGCAGGAAATTAAGTGAAGAGGACAAGGGAGGGTATTTCACCACAGAATATCATCAGGAATGCTGTCCTTGCCCATTCTCATGGAATAGCAGTGATTTCAGCCTACATGAGTCCTCTAGCAAATATGGAAACTCTGGAGGCACTACAAGCCACCAGGATCTGTAGTACTAATCCTCTGTTCCCTGTGCCCCTACTCACTTTGAGGACTTAACTGCCCCCACCTTCTCCCAAATCCCCGCTGAGTGGAGATTTTTGTAGTCTGCAAGGCACAACCTTGGACTTTATTACCTTTTCAGCTGATTCTTGCCCTTGCCAGGAGCCCTCTGCCTGCCTTTTCCAGCTGTCTCCCAGCTCAGACCTCTGGGACCAGCTGTTTTCTCTCCTCAAGGAGAGCAGGGAGAAAGAACAATTCCCTCAGTAAGTGCCATCCCTAATGTGCTGTGCTATATCCTGCTCTGCCCTGCTGTGCAGGAAAGAAGAAGGATGTAGCTGAACACTTCTCAATGAGCAAAAGAAATGAAGCAAAATAGTTAATGTTCCTTTTATTAAAATAAGTGAGGGTTAAAAAAGCAAAGTGGAAACCAAGCTTGCAGATTTGAGTAAGTACCAAGTTCCTTTTCACACAGCATTTCCATTTATAATAAGATAGTAAATGAGAAATAAATGTCTAATATTTTTATAACATGACCAGTGTGTATTTATAGACCGTTGTAAGATGGTCAGAAAGAAGTGTTACAAAGGGTTTCATGCTGAGGTTGTGATCAAGCTGTGTGATTCTTGAGAGCTGATAATTTTTTACACATTTCTTCCATTTCTGAACCCTTTACAGACCCCGTGCAGAACACTCCCATGAGATAAGACTAAATACTGCCTGAGGTACAGATGGTACTAAATACAGACTGAGGTACCAGCTCACTGCTGGTTCTTGCACACTGCAGCCTGTCCTGCCAAGTGGTACTGCTGCTGGAGGGCAGACTGAGGAAGGTGGTGGGTTTTGCTTTGCTGTAGCAGTGTGGGGCTGTGCAGCACTGGCAAGGGAAAGAGGGACAGGAGCAAACCATGTTCATTAGCTAATGTGTTTGCAGCAGCCCTTGAGTGGCTGTCAGCACATGTGAGGACTGATCGTGCTCATCTGGGCTCACTGCAGCTCCCTCACCACTGTTCCTGAGGGCAGTTTTCTGTCAGACAGAGAAAATAGGCAAAAAGGTTTACACGGATAAAACTCACTTTCTAATTATCTCTCTCAGAAGCTTGTCTCCCAAAGGAGTAGAAAGAGGGAAGGAGATTGCTTCTCTTCCTTTTCAGAAGCAGAACACTTCATGATGGTTTCTCTGACTTCCAACAGTGTGTGTTGTCTTTTGTCTTCCTCAGCAGTTCTACATCAGGCCCTATGTTCTCTTCATGGCTGTCTCAATGTTTAGTCAAAGCCTCAATCCCTCACCACCTGCAGGGCTCTGGCTGCCCCTAATCAGGTGTGATAAGGTGCAGCTGTAACCTGTGGGGCCCTAATCAGGTGTGATAAGGTGCAGCTGTAACCTGTGGGGCCCTAATCAGGTGTGATAAGGTACAGCTGTAACCTGTGGGGCCCTAAGGGGGATCACCTGTGGGGGCTCAGGAGCTGCAGTTAAACTCAGGCCCTCAGCCCAGCTCCATGTCTGTGGTCAGCCTCACACTGTGCTCATTCTGGCTTTGTCTTGCTAAAGTGACTGCCTGGCTTGTCCTTGGCCCTACCTCCTCCTTCCAGGCTTGCTGCTGCAGGGCCTGCTCTGCTCCCTGTGCTGCTCTGGGACTGTTCCCTGCATGAAGAGGGTACTGCCCCACGTCTGCCTTACTGTCCTCACCCCTGGCTCACCTGCCCTTGCTGAGCAGCCCACTTGTGATGCTTTTGGAAATCCAGGTAGGAAAAACCCGTCTGAGATTTCATCTTTTTTGCCTCCATATTTTTAAGCACTTTCTTTGGTTTGTGATAAGACACGGGGAAATGGAGGGGGGTATCCATGTAAATTCTGGATGGTATTTTGAGGTGCTCTTATGGTATGTGGGGTGACTCTTCTTCCTGTTTGTGTCTTCACTGATTCTCTTCCTAAAAAGTAGGCTAGTTACAGGCTTTCTAGTTGTTCCAGGTTTTTTCCTATTTTCCCAAAAGAGAAAAACTCTTTGGACTAGTCTTGTAGAGCAAACAGACCTGTGGGCACCAGAACACCCACCATCTGTAAAGCAATTGGCTGTTCTCAGCCAAGCACCTCTGCCCTCCATAAGGAGATTTTTGAGTCTGCTCTTCACTCCCTCTTGGGCAGGAGATGTTTCTCCCTGGCTCCTTAGTTGGTTGACAGCAACTGTGTGTGCAGCCAGTTGTAATAAAGGTAACTGGCTGTGTAACACCTGCTCATTGCTCCAAATCCCTGCTTCTCTGGATCCATGCTGTGCTGTGTGGGTTGGTGTTGCTCAGTTGCTGCTGGATGCCAGTTCAGTGTTCAGTGCAGTGTTTTCCAGGCTGAGCACCAGGCTCTGCTCAAGATAAAACCCATCACATTTCTCTGGGAGCTGTTGCAAAGAGGGGTGAGTTACAAGTAGTGTGTCCTGCCGAGACTCAGCCCCAGCTGGAGGCACTTCCAGTGCTGATGGGAGGGAAGGCAGAGGCAGTTTTGCAGCCTCCCCTTTTCCATAGCAGGCAATGTGGGTGCAGTGGGGAGGGGCTGCTGGGGAGTGGAAGCTCTGTTGTTCTTGGCCATCATCCTCTCTCCCAGTAAGTCTGCAGTGGCTCTCTTAAGGGACTTTGGTTTCTGCCTACTGCCTCCTCATCTGCTGTTCTCTGCAGTCCTGACAACTTTGTGCTTGGAAGGTTCAGCGGGGAGATGCGTTTTGTGACTTGTATTATCTGGAAACAAGTTGAGCACTGCTCTTAATTAGGGAAGGCAGATTGGGCAGCAACTTAATTGTTAAGCAGATTATTCAGGAAGGAATCTCTCCAAATCAGCTCATGTGATCTAGATTCAAGAGTGATTGTAGCAAGGTAGCTAACTAATCCTTGGCCTTGGAGAGTTGAGGAGTTTGGGGTTTTTGTAGGTGTGGTTGTTGTGTTGTGTTTCTATAATACAGAGCAGAACAGTTGATTTAATATGTAAAATGAATCTATAGCTTGGCAAAGTAAATGTGTATGTAATGCTAACTTTTTATTTACATAGCCCGTCCTCTGGGCGTTTCTTTGTTCATCATTATTTATCATGTGCAGTACAAACTGAGTGGCTTCATATAAATAACACTCTTTTAACACCATAATCTCAAATGGTAAATTTCTTCCTGTCTCCAAATATTTCCTTGAGACCAATTCTAGGCATAATATGCCTAGACTTCATGACTTTAAAAATCATAGTAGTGGATAAGTGCATCTTCTTCAGTAATATTTGTTTGAATGTACATTTTCCTACCCATACCACAGCCATTCATAAAATCACATTTCTGATGAAGAATGGTATAAACAGGAAAGCAGCAATAGTTATGTGAACAGAACTTTGGTTTATTTACCCAAGGGGGAGGAAACCTTACCTGGATACTGCAGACTTGTGTGCTCCTCAGAAAGGAAAGAGGAGCCAAACTGTACAGGGGCAGAAGCAAATATGGCTTCGTGGTAGTTTGCACTGTCCAGCTCGTGTTTTCCACCTGTTGGGGCACAGAGAAGGCCAACAGGATTTGAGAATTTGTTCTGTTTCACTGCAGTGTCATCACAGGATATGAGCCTCTGTCCCAGTGTGGGAAGTGAACTTGTGAACCGGCTTAGAAACAGAAATGCTTCCCAAAAGGATCTGGATGAAATTGCAGAGCATGATTTAATGCAGGAAAGAGGGCAGGCACTGGAAGGTCAGTGTGATGACAGAGGATATTTCACTCTGCTGAGAGCTGTGCAGCTGTTTGCTGGTGCAGGAGGGGGATGGGGGAAAGCCAAATCCCAGCAGTGGTATATCAGGACCCATGCCAGTGTGGCATGTGGAAGTGTTTGCTCATGGAGGTGTCCACCTGGCTGCAGCCCTGGGGATCAGTGGCTTTGTGCTCTCCCAGGCTGCAGGTGCTGGAGAGGGGATTTATGGAGAGGTGGGGAAGAGCCTGTGCTTCAGCCTGCTCTGTGTCCCATCAACATCTCCTGCGGAATTTTCCTGCAGCTCTTCTGTGCTCTCAAAGGAACAATGACCCCAGTTCCTTTGGGGTCATGGCACCATTCCAACCCACAGCACCTGGGCTCTGCCATCACCCAGCGTGGAGTGCAGGGCTTTTGGAGAATTGGTCATGGAAGAAGTTTGTGCTTGACAGTGTCTCTGTCCCCCAGTTCTATACACAGCTTGCTTGACATGTATTTCCTTAGCAAAGAACAGGTGACTGTGTGTTTGGGTGAGGCAGCACCAAGTAATGCTTTCTGCAATTATCTGTCTATCTTAGCCTGCAAAATCTGGTGATTTTCATATTCATCAAAGCAGATGACATCTTTTTCAGACAGATTAATTAAGGGTAAAGGCATAAATTGGTGTGGTAAATCACTCTTACAAAAATGTGACTTTCCTGGAATTATAACTTAGTAAAATATATATCCTGCTCTGACTTCTGCAGCTTTCATTACCATAATTGAAAATGCAGGTGACATTAACCCTTAAATACGTCCAAAAGTACTCAAACAAAGAGGGCACACATAAATTCTTATGATTCCTATTGTGCACAATTTTGGCCCTTCGTTCTTTGGAATTAGAATGGAATGTATCCTACAGACAACCAAAAATATACTGTGAATTACTGCATTTTAGAGAGAAAGAAGCCTCTCAGTGGCTGAGGATCTAATCCTGCTCATATGTTTTCATTAACTCTTAAAGTATGTGATTTGTGGAAGGGAAGCTCTGGGGGCTTCTTTTGAGATCTCTGGTTTATTCTTTGTGTTCAGCACAAAGTTCCCAGAAACTTCATAGTTTTCTTAGGGCCCCTGGTCTTATCATACATCTCAGTGTAGGGGAAACAAGTACGTTTATGTTTAAAGGTGGTTTCCCCACGTTAGTTGGTGTAGTTGTGTTTGATTGCTGTGGTAGGAGAACCAGGGATTGCCCCTGACCAGGGGACAAAGGAATTTGAATAACAAAGGTAAGAGTAACTTGATGTGTGAAATACAGAGCTCAGACTGGCACAAGGAATTCAGACTCTGAGCTGCTGGTGTGGTAGGACAGGTCAAGGCAGAAAGCACCACCATAGTTCAGCATTAGGAATGCTCACCTGAGATTTGGGATGGAAAGGTTCCCCGTGTCCTGTCTCCTCCGCATGGTGTGGGAAACGATAGGCTGGTGTTTGTGGGGTGAGGTGGCTGATCCCCTGGGAGGAGTGGGCTCCACATCTCTCAGGAGCAGCTCCCATCAGGTAACATAGCTCCTTCCACGTGAAAATGCAAAACCTGGTCATTCTCTCCTGCCTGTGTTCAGATGTGGTTTGTGCAAGTGCCTTGTGTGTCCTGGGTGTGGGTGAGACCCTCCCTGCCGGGGCTGGCACTGCAGGAGCCTAAGGCAGGACGTGCCAGCTCCGTGTCTGCAAACACTGAAGGGGCAACTGGATGTCACTGAAGCAAAACAGTGTCTGGGGAAAGCTGGGACCTCAAACTCAGACATACCCAGAATGCCTGAGGAATCTCTCCAAATTAGCTCATATGATCTAGATTCAAGACTGATTTGAGAGCAAAAGCTCTCAGAATTGCAATTTTGGGTTGGAGTTAAGCGTAGGCACCGTATGAGCCTCTCTCCCTCTTTCCTTTCTTAACAGTCTCCAAGTGCTTTTTCTGGGTGTAGTCTTTGGCCCTTCCTGGTTTTTCTCTTGCCTTCTCTGCTAGATTGGTGTGTTCATTTGGAAGGACATGTTCTGCACACTGCTGTGTGTGTTGCTGTAAGGAAAGGACTGTCATAACAACTGCACAGATTTTACTGGCACACATTTGTGCCAATAGGACCTTTCAAAAACCATAGCTTGAAGTGCTGAGACTCACCTTCCCCATGTATCAGTGATCCTAAATAAGTAATGAACTGAATGTAGTTAAGATGCAAATGTAAATTATCTTATTTTCAGCTTGGCTTGCGTTAAACTGTTAATTTCCATTAGCATTAATGAGAAAATACACCCAAAGGTTTTCCCCGGGCAAGAGTTTTGATCCTCCTAACAATAATTTCCCTTTTACAGTGTCTTTCAATTGAGGATACTTGTATTTTGCAAACTTAATTAAGAATTAATTAATTAACAATATCCCTGGAAGGAAGAGCAAATGAACTTTTCCCCATTTTACCAGTGAGTGAGTGGAGGTTGCCCAGTGGGATGTGGGACTTCTGGCTCTGGTGTTGAAATCATAACCACCTATGGCACCATCTCCAACTTACTGGGGACTTTCACAAGTTCCTGCCTAACATGCATCCATATTTATCATTTAATGTGTTTCTTTTTGTTTGCTGAGCTGGTTTGTGAGAAAGCTGTTCTTTTTAGCCAAGCCCCTCACTTGCACATCTCGTTTGTTGTGTTTGCCCTTCTGTTAAATGCCCAACAGATCTGTTCAGGCTTTTGTATCTGCACTTACAGAAAAGCAGAGAATTTTAATGGCTGTCTGCAAAGCAGATTGCATTTGGCTGTGAACTGTGAGTGACACTGTGGAACAGAACACTGGGATATCTACCCTATGATTTCCTGCAGCCTCAGTGTTGTGCATGGTGGCTGGCTAATTCCAACATATTCATCTGAGGGAATATTTATTCCTATCACTCAATCAGATTTGTAAACCAAATTCACAAATGATGGGGGAGTGTGTTTTTCTTTGCAATTAGGGTGATTCACCAGTGGCATAACTAATAGAAGAACAGGAAACTGAGAAATTATACCTTTCTGCTGGCATATGGGGGTGGAAATTGGGAACTGAGACAGGAGGGAACAGAAGGATAGAATGAGAATGAAGGGAGAGGATCAAAGTACTGAAAAGAGGCAAGGAGATGTGGAGATAAGACTGGAACAAGAGAAGTGATTACAGCACACAAGACAGTCTGGGGAAGTGGCTGTGCATAAAGATAAAATAATGAAGAAATAAATTAGAAAAGTATTTTGCTTTACACAGAAGGAAAGGGGTGATGAGAAAGGGGCTAGCACAGTTTGTTTCTGGTTTGTTACTGTCTGTCTCTGATCCCCCTATAAGTTGCTTCTTCACTGCTATACAGCCTGTGTGTTGGACAATACCATGGCTTCAGGTGTATTTTTATCCCTTTTTCCTTAAAGTCTTATTCACAGGTCACTTGAATCTCAGCTTTCATTTTAAAGGGTCTAGCTGGCATAA
Organism: Pachyramphus minor; assembly: GCA_013397135.1. Taxonomy (NCBI): domain Eukaryota; kingdom Metazoa; phylum Chordata; class Aves; order Passeriformes; family Tyrannidae; genus Pachyramphus; species Pachyramphus minor. The sequence goes on along the minus strand of VYXB01007284.1, from coordinate 482,875 downwards.
ACTGGTTGGAAACCTGAGAAGTGAACCATAAGAACTCAAGCCTGAAAAGAAAACATATTTGAAATTGTTTTAATCAAGGATAACACACAATTAGTTATGTGTATAATAATAACATAACTATTTATGTTGAACAACTAAAAAAAGAAACAGTCTTGTAACTTTTGTGGGATTTTACCCTTTGTATGGCTCTGGACTAAACATTACTAGATTAAATCTCTTGATTGGCATTTTACCTTTGAGTCTTAAAAACAGTAGAAAAACTGAAATCCACCCCCTTTTCTGTTTATACCCCTCTGTATCATCTCTTTTGAATTTTAAAATCTTATTTGGAGAAGAAACAAACTGTAATAAGCATGTCTCTGTGCAGTTTTGTGCTGGATGGGAGTCACTAATCCTTTTATGTCATCTTCTGTGAGGATGATCCTTGTCTAGTCCCATACATTGATTAAAATTAAGCATTACACAAAACCTCTATAATCTTAAAGGATTATCCTTTTCTGTTTTTCTTTCCACCGTCTCTTTCTGAATTAACTTCTTTCTACCCCAGCTGATCCAGTAGCTGTCTTTTTTTTTAAAAACAGAAATGTTGCAGAGTGAATTGATTTCTTATTTGCTTATATTCAGCTTTTATGAAACATGCTAATTGACACTTCCAGAGCACAGTATTGTGGATTAGTGTGAGAGTCCACATCTCTGTCATGTGTAGGATCAGGACCCTGAGCCTGTTTATGAATATAGTAATTAGTGGGCATGATCAGCAAGAACACTTCAATTGTTTCTGTGCCAAAGCAGTTGTTCTCCTGTATCCATGCAGCTTTGTTAGCTTGGGGAACTGTCCTCACATGCAGTCATGATAAATAATCGGTGTTTTAGGATGTGTGTGTGTTTGTTTTAGTTTTGCATTGTTAAAGACACAAATTTATTAACTGCAGCATTTTTGATGAATCATACAGAGTAGAGCAGGATCTAAATCATACCTTAATTTGGTCTGTGTGGCCAAAGCCATATGTACTTTGTATTCTTTCCCTTTAGGACTTGGACACAAAGTGCCATCTGTAAATCTGCAGCTCCTAAAACAACCAGTTGCTAGAGGCAGCCCTGGAGCATATAATTTTTAAACTCTGAGGAACTGTCTGGACACATTTTTCTCCACACTCACCAGCTCCTGCAACCCTGGGATTTGTTTCTAATGTTAAGAGAGTGCTCACCTGGTACCTCCTGGCCCCTGAAAGCCAGTGTGCTGCACTAACCTTAAATTACACCAAACAGTTTTTCCTTGTTCCTGCTTACTAATAGGTGAGGTTGGCAATTCCTGGTGCCAGGCCAGGCGAGGAGCTGTGTTTGTCAGGTGGAAGCCAGCACCTGTCCTGAGAAGGAGCAGCCATAAAGTTGAGAAATGCTCTGTGGCAAATTTGGAATAGTCACGGCAACCAAACAAAATGTTTTGGGAAGGTGTGTGAGCAGAGGTCCAGTACAGGGCTGTTTGTTATCTCTGCCTGTGTTGACTGTGTTCTAAATAGAGATTTGTTTATAAGGAAACAATAACACAAGGCAGAAGATGGGAATCCTCCTGCCAGTCTGTGACTCATCATCGCAGGGCAGGACTGGAATAGGCAGCTGTGTGATGCAGGATACTTGCACCAGATGTTCTGTGTGGCCTAGGGAGTCACTCCTACCCTGTGCTCTGGGGGTTTTAGGCTGGATGTGTGTCAGACCTGTGGATATGTACATGTCTTACCTTGGCCAGAGTCTCCAGGTGCTTCCATGGCATAAGTGACACAATGATGCAATACAGTGTGCCCGACCGGGCAGAGCAATCGTACCGGGCCAATAATCAACATAAGGTGGCAAAATGTGTTGAGTACTGGTTAAAATTCTTACTCTGAGTGCAAGAGGAAAGTTATGACGAGGTTAATCATCTGTTTAAACATTAAGTTTCTGCTTTGCCTTAGCAGGATGCCTAACACACTCTCCCAGGCTGCCACTTAATTACAATTACTGTGGTTACAGGGTTAAGCAATAAACTCTCATTTGGCTTTCAGCAGGTCAAATTATTCATTAACAACCTCTGGGCAAAGCCTAGCCAGCTCATGTGCTTAAAAACCAATTAGACTTATCCCTGGTTTTACTAAGTCTCTCTTTGGTCTTAAATGTTCATCAGCAAAGTTGGAAGGAACTGAATCAGCAGTCAGTCCTCTGGGGCTGCACATTTCCTTTCTTCCTTCTTCAGGGTTAATGCAGGATTCCTTCTGGTACTGATTGAACCTGTTAGATTACTTGCTATTGTTGTCTGTCTGTAATTAAGCATCCACTGACAAAACTGGCTGTTAATAACTTTTTCACAGTGTCTTTTCTTCTGGTGTCTGTCCTTTGAAACTGGGGTGTTTTTAGGTTTTTCACTGAAAATCTAAACTGTGAAACTGGAGTTCTCTTTTCTGTCCCTTTCCACCTACTTCTTGATAGCAAAAATGGCAAAAGGTTATGCATTTATGAGCACTATTCTACTAAGCCAACTTTTCACCAGAAGTTTTGATTTAAAAAAAACCCAAACAAACCAGAAAACGCAAACAACTTCTCACCAAGTCCTAGAATTCCCCTTTTTTTGGCACAAACAAAATATGGGGGGACAGTAACTGAACCCAAATTCTTTTCAGAGTCTCATTCACAAAGAGTTGAGGTTATTTCTTTGCATCTGGCTTTGGCAGATGTGAAAGCCCAGTGTTCTCCCTTCTGCCAAAGAGCTCTTTACTATATAATTTGTGATAATGCAGGTATCTAGTTAAGTGGCTTTTCTTTTTATGGATTTTGCCATCTGAATAGGATTTATAAAATACCCAAAGCCATCCGGTGCTGAAACAAAAACACTGCTGTGCTACCAGGAGGAAGCAGCCTTGAGCTTGTCAGGATTGTTTTGTGAAGAACCTGCAGGTAGCAGTGGCTGGGACACATCCCGTGACTGGGAATCAAATAATTTTTCAAAGGAACCTAAATTAAAATCACGTTTTGTGGTTTTACAAGCAAACTGACACTTCACAGTAATTTTAACATAACAATGTAAAGCAAAACAGTGGGTGATTGCTTAAAGCAACGTAGCAACTTGAGACTGTGAAGGCTGTTCAGCTTCAGTGTGACAAACAATGCTGCTGTAACAAACTAAATGGTGAGATATTGGCTGCATTCCCTGTGAGCCAAGAGTGCACATCCTTCCTAGCAGGAGCCAGGAACACCAGGGAGTTGGCACTGCCCTACCTTGCCTTATGTTGCATCTTAGGGATGGGATGGAGGGTTTGTCCAGAGGTTGGTAGGTTCATGGCAGTTACCAAAGGAGAGGCTTTGGGGGGAAGCACCGTGATATTCATCTTCTTTGTGCAGTTACAACACTCGTTAAATAGTCCTTTTAGTAAAGGGAAAAGTAAAAATACCTCACATTATTATGTAAATGAAATAATGAATGTAGGTACTAGACAGGAAAGTATTTAGGTCTCTGTTATCAGCTACCTGATTTAAGAGGAACCCAAGGAGATTTCTTGGTCACTTCTTGCAGTCAGCATGTGGGAGGAATTCAGAGTTCTCAGAATTGCTGCTGCTGGAAGACCCCAGAAGAGTTTAATCAATAAACTTCTAACCACAGTAATTGCAATTAGGTGGTGGCCTGGGAAAGAGTCCATTAGCAAGAAAACGCTAACACAAAGCAGAATAGAAATAGAATAGAAAACTTCTGTGACGCAAAAATTCTGCCAAAATTCCATTCACAAACACAGAAAGACTTCATTTGATTTGTATAAACAAAATGTTTCCATGTTCCTAAAGCAGTAAGAGACAGTCAGGCTATACACTTCAGTAATTCCAGGTGCAAATGTGAGCAGCACCACCGTATTCCTGCAAAACAACCATTTCTATCTGAACTGTATTTTATGAGGGGGAAATTTTCCCCTTTGGTATTTTCCAACCAGTTCTGCCCATACATCCTGACGTGGTCTGCCTGAGCTGTCACACTGATCATGATCAGAGGCTCAAGACGGGCAAGGGAGACTGAGCAACCCTCTATCCCCATGAGGACAACACCTGCAGCTGAACATAGCTGCACCTTTTGCTTTGCCCACAGTGCCAGTGCTAAATGGGATCACTCACTGCTTTTTACAGTGTAGGTTATCTTTTCTTCTGCAGGAAAATTCTTTTTGCAAAAACAACTTTAGGGATGGAACTTCACAGAATCAGAAAATGGTTTTGGTGGGAAGGGACCTTAATGATGATCATTTTGTTCCAACACTTTGCCATGAGCAGGGACACCTTCCACTGGGCCAGGATTCTCCAAGCCCCGTCCACCTTAGCCTTGAACATTTCCAGGGATGTGGCAGCAAGTGCCAGGGCCTTACCACTCTCACAGGGAAAAATTTCTTCCCATGATCTAATATAAACCTGCCCTCTGTCAATTTAAAGCCATTTTCCCTTGTCCTGTTACTCCATACCCTTGTAAAAAGTCTCTCCCCAGCTCTCTTGCAGTTCCTTTATAGGTTGGAAGGTGTTGTAATGTCTCCCTGAAGCCTTCTCTTCTCCAGGCTGAACACCCTTAACTCTCAGCCTGTCTCCATAGCAGAGGTGCTGCAGCTGCTCTGGTCATCTTTGTGTCCTCTGGAGCCACTCCAACAAGTCCACGTTCTTCTTATGCTGGGGAGCCCCAGAGCTGGATGCAGCACTGCAGGTGAGGAGCAGAGCAGAGGCAGAGCTCCCTCCCTTGATCTGCTGGTCACACTGCTTTGGATTCAGCCCAGGACACGGTTGGCTTTCTGGGCTGAGAGCAAACGTTTCCAGGTCATGTTGAGCTGCTCATTAACCAGCACCCTCAAGTCCTTCTGCTCAGGGCTGCTCAGGATCCATTCTCTGGCCAGTCTGTACATGTTAAAGGATTCTTTAAAGCGTTTAGATTTAGGCTGTTAAACTTTTGTGGTGAGTGGAGGGAAAGATATGATAAAGACCTTCACTGCAGGTATCTTCCTCAAGGAAAGTCTCCTCACAGTTTTGATCCCTGACTCTCCTATAGGCCTAAACCTCATCACTACTTGAGACAAATGAGCCTGAAGGATGCAGTGCTTTTACTTCCTTTTCTCTTCTTACTGGCTGTCTTCCCAGAACCTGGTGTTGCTCTGACTTTAATTTGCCTCTAACTGTATTCAACAGCACGTTTGTGCTTGTAATATTCTGGATTTACACCATTTGCTGGTGTGAGTTAAAAGTCTGTTTGCAACTGCAGTTGTATGAAATGGGCTTGGAGCTGCTGCTGCTGTGTGTGAGTTGCCTTGCTGCAAACCAGACATCTGCTGTACAGCACAAAATACAGGAGGCTGCAGTTACCCCACGGTTTGTACACTCAGCCATAGGGCAGGTGAGGGCTTGAGGTCAAAAGGCCCAGTTCTGTCAGGTCCACAGCACAAAGAAATGATGGCTTTAATGGGGGAAGTGGTGCTGCAGGCCAGTGGGCTGTGCAGGAGCTGAGGAGCTGCCAGTCCCTACCAGTGGCAGCAGGAAAGTGCTGCTGTGTGCAGGGCTCCCTGTGCTGCTGGGACTGACGTGGTTTGACTGTGCAGACAGGATCCCTGCACAGCCAGAAGTGAACACCTCAGAAAAGGGCCGGTGACTGACTGTGCTGCAGGCATTGCTGCTTCCCCAACACGTCTGCTGCCACTGCCCAGTGTCCCTTGCTGCTTTGACTTGTGAGCACCACGGTGCTCAATTCTGGTGCTTTACAGGAGCAGCCTGAGACGTGAGGGATTTGAAACCCCCAGCAATTTAGAAATTACTCTTTGTCGTTGTGTTATTGGTTAACATTTACTGAGTTTAATTCAGCAGTTCAGGGTAAGCAAGTGCACTTGGGAATGGAGAGCAGGGAAGGCCCAGGTGGGTGCTTTGCTTCAGGGAGAAAGAAAAGAGGAAAAGAGAATACACTGAAAAGTATTGTAACAATGGTGGTGTGGATGACTTCAGTGAATTTGTTTCATCATTTTATCAGTGCTTACTAAAGGGAGAGCCCAAAGAGTATAGTAGCACACGTGAAATGCACATCAGTGTAAGTGAGCAAGGCTGAAGTACAGAAAAGGGAAACTTTAATGCCCAGGCAAGTGCGAGAAGCTTCTGTTGTACTGTGGGGTGAGTCTGGGAGGTGAGGGAACCTCTTCTGCAGAGGTCGGCAGCAGGTATGAGCTGACTGCTTGTTTCTTAGGAGCACAATTAGGCAACTGAGTGAAGTGCTGCTGCTGCCTTTCAGAGGGAGCAGGCAAGGAACAGAAGCTGAAGTCATATAGTGCAATAACAGCTGACAAATAAAGAAAAAAAAAAAGAAAGTGATTAGAACGACTCTTCCCATCTGGACTTGTCCACTGCTTTGAGCCTAGTGGTATTTCAAAAATATCTGAAAGACACAACTTTGACTTTTTCCACTCTTAGTTGAAAGAAAATTTGGAAATTAAGTGTTGCTTGTAATGCTTATGATTTTGACATGTTAGTTTACAGGAGGGAGGCATATATTAAAAATAATGAAGTAGCACTGGCATTTCAGTGCTGCTCAATTACAGCACCAGTCTCTTGAGGGTGACAGTTATTAGGCTGCAGGTGTGACTATAACCCTCCTGTCTCTGCAGATGACATTTTTGTTTGTGTTTGAAAAAATGTCATAAACCTTGTTGCCTTTGTCCTCCGTTTAGTTTTATGGGAGGGAGGAGCACAACAAAGGGAAGAAAATAAAATGAGAAGAGTGATGTTTGCTATTCCAGGAAGGTAAAGAAGAAAGAAGGCCATTCCTGGCAGTGTCTCAAGGAAATGCCACTCAGCCCTGAGTGATTCTCCTGGGGAGAGCTGCTTCCCTTCTAGAGTAGTCCCAGAAGACTGCTTTGAGAACTTGCATTCACAAGTGGTTTCAAGCACGTTCCTTATCGGGGCTGCACATCAGAAACTATTTAAATTAACACTCTCATTAGAGTCCATGAGTAGCTACAGTTTGTCTCTTAAGAATCACCTGAGAACATCCTTATTTAAATGTAAATGTAGCCATCCCACCTGCTTACAGGGATTTCTCCCACAGAAGGAACAAAAAAGAAAGGGGCAGGTGAAAGGCAACCTTTTTGCGCACCAGATCTGAAGGATGGGGATTTCTTTCTCTCCGGGTAAAACTTGTTATTTATGTATTTTTATGCCCTGTAAGTCAGTAAAACCAAACGCCAGAGCGCTGGGTTTTAACATACTGGTCAAGTAAAACTATTTCCCCAATTCCATAAAAATCATTCTTAGCGGTTATCACAGTGCCTGTTTTGATACTGCATTGCCTCTAAAAGGAAAACAGTCCTTCAGGAACAAAGGACTATGTCAAGAGGAGGCAAAATTCTGGTGCCAGCTGCCCATGAAATATAACCCTTGGAAGGTCATCACAGTCATATTGTGGATTTGTGTTCCTTTCTGCTGGCCCACTCCTGTTCCTGTGCTGCTTCCACACTACACAGCAGGGAAAGCCTGAACTGCTGCAAGACTCCTGGAAAGAACCTGGTTCCTTTGTGTGTGTTTGCCTGGAAACCTCAAAAAATAGAGAGTTTTTATTTGGATGGTGCAAAAGTGATGCCAAAAACAGGGCTGGGCAGGGCAGGACTGTAGAGCAAGGAGGAAGGGACTGAGCAAGTCCTGTGGGAAAGCTTGAGGGAGGCTGGATGGTAAATCTCCTTCCATGGCTGGGGAGTGTGCCAGGAGAAGAGCCCACGTGCAAGAGCACAGTTCTGGATGTGAGAAGTTTTAAACTGTTAACTGTGCACAGTTTAAAACACCTGTTTTCTAATTAGTCAGTGAGCAAGTGGTGTTGCAGTCTTTGGAAAGCAAGTGCAGAGCCCCCTTTGAATAAACTAAATTCCCTGAGTCACGGGGCTGAAGGCACAACTTGAGCTAAGGTGCAAGTCACATCCAAATTAGCTGTGCTGGTTAGAAGCAGCTAGGGCAGGTAAATAAAGCATAAATGCTTTCACATGGTTTTGCTAGAGATAATTTCTTTCCTAGCTTGAGCAACAGATGAATATTTGGAAACCAGTTGTGGTGTCAGATACATTTTAATTTGCAGAACTTCCGGGTTGTGTTTAGCAGGCTGCCCTGGGAGTCAGGTCTCTTTTTCACTGTCCTCATCCTTCTTTATGACATTGAGCAACTTTGACACTGAACAACATTTATTGCAAGGATTTGATCCAAAGCCTGTCAGCCTCTCTACTTTCTTCAGTGGATTTTGGTTTGTACACTTCAGTTCATGCTGGAGGATTACCTTATTCTGTTAGAACTGCTCAAAATTATTCCAAGCCCACTGACAATTGGTGCAGCTGTTCTATGAGCCCTTTCAAAACAGCTCCCCCTGGATCTGAAAACCACGGATCAGGAACCACTGAACTAAACGCAATTCAAATAATTTCTAAAGCACTGATAGATACTTTTACTTGCTTCTCCCTCTCCCAAGTCTGATCAAATGCAGCTTTTTCTGTTTTACCTTATGGGTAGAAGGCAGCTCAGGCAGTGCACTGACAAATGGATGACTATTGGAAAGCACAATTGCTTCGAGGAAGTTACCCTTCACATGAGGCATTTAAGGGGAAAAAAATAAAATTGCTCCACATAAAATTGTATAAACTCCATGGTTTATTACCTAATCTAAGAAAGGGTAGTAAAATAGTACTGAGTTGGAAATTTTTTAATTAAATTCACGCTTGTTGACTTAAAGTTTGTTTATGAATTCTAGCAAAGACTAATGTACAATAGCAAGCCAAACAATTTATTATTGCAGAGCTTCTTGTCATGTAATTTGTAGAACTGAGTGAAAAAGAGATTATTACATTCAAACAAATTTATTGTTCTGTAGCTTGGGGTTTTTCTTTTGGTTCTTTTTGTTGTGTTTTGGCTTTTGTTTCACAAAGTAAAATAAATAAATTAAATAACGTACTGAAGCAACTCTTAGAATTTCCTCAGGGGAGTAGGATACTCACACAGGCTTCAGACCGAAAGCTCTGAACTCTATTGATCAAGGCAGAAGGCTTGGATTTGCTCAAAGCCATAATCATGTATTGTTATAGATGTAGAATAGAAGTGGATAAATCACTGGTCTAACCTTTAAAACAGCCTGTTTATTAAGGGAGAGATTCAGGATATAAAATCTATGAGAACGTGTACCTCTATGTTGGCCTTGGGTTTTCTAAACCTTATGGAAGAGGGTCAGCTACAGAACTGCTCACAGGAAAGACAAAAGTGCAGAATCCTTACTGCCAACTTCATTTTCTCTAATGAATTAGCTACAACCACCTCATTAAGGAGACTGTTCTTGATCAAACTTTTCTGTCAGTTTTCTTAATCACCAAATTGAATTTCACCTCTCTCAACTTGAGAACTATTATTCTTCACCTTAATGACAAGACTTGATTTAAACTATTCCTTTTCCTTCACTATGTTATTACAGTAAGTATTTAATGTTAAAAAGAAGCCATCCCAACGTCTCACTGTGCTAAAATGGAAATCTTAATTTCACTAACATTAAATTGCCATGGTGCTGCTCATGAAGAGTGCTCTTATACTGTGGTGGATATTTTCCATAGTCTCCTGTGGCCTTGTTGCAGGAAGTGCTGGACACAATGTCCTGAGAGCCATACAAGAATCAGACCTGGCTTTAGGCTGCCAGCAGGATTTTATCCTTAATGCTTCTACATCATAATTTGGTGATAGGAAATGATGACTAACTGGATATTGTGAATGAGACATTTGGGGAATGATTTTTACCCTCCTCATGAAATACTGGACAAGGCTGTCTGATTTTTGGATATCCCTATAGAGAAGTTAGGCTGGCACTGGGATCTTTTAGAGTCATGGCATGTTTGTTTCACTCAACTGAAAATTTTCAGGAAAAATCTAAAATTGCCCTGAGAGATTTCCCTTTGAAAAGTAGAGGCCACCATCAGCAAAGCAGCAGTTGTTGGCTTGAGTGCTGCTATTGATATCTCAAATTTTGGACATTCAGAGCTCTCTTCAAAATTTTTATTCTGTAAAACCCTTCCTTGACTGGGACACGACGCAATATCAGAAAGAGATTTCATGAGGCAATGAATATAATCTTTTGTTTGCATTATGGTTTATTGTTTCTTCTTTTTTATAAAACAGGAGTAATGTTCATGGCATTGGAAGACATGCACAATAAACAGCTCAGTGGTTCCCAAACACCTCAACTTTGCTTTGGTACTTAATCACCCAGAGAAAATGTTTATTGCCATGCACACTCCTCTGCTGTGAACATTATCCTTAGAATTAAAAAGTGTTATGGTGTATAAGACATAGAGCCCAACATTCAGAGCAAAATCTGATAGCTGCCTCACAGGCAGGAAGAATTTTATGGTGGGATCATTGTCCTTTTGATCTGCTTATCTTTTTTTTATCTTGACATGACATAATACGATCTCACCTGTCTTCTCTGGCTCCAGCAAGCCTTGGGCTGACATCCTCTTTTAAGTGTGGGGTCCTCCTGTGGAAGCTCAGCTCAGCTTCCCCTTTTGAGGCCAAGCCCTGAAGGAACAGGTTCCCAAGGGCCAGATTTTGCTGCCTTTAGTCAATGAAGAGAATTTTTGCAAAGTAAGTGGCAGTACAAAGTAGAAGTCTGACAGAATCAGTCTTTGTTGCTATGTCTAGCAACAACCCTTGCTTAAAACCTTCCTTTTCTTGGACTTGCTGAATACCACTGTCATGTTTAACTGTCGCCTTTTGTGCTGGAAAAGAGAAAAAATGCAGAAAGTCAAAGAGCAAGTTTAACTTAAAAGGATGTTGCAGGAAGTATTTTAATAGATTCCTTGAACCATGGGAAAAATCCGACTGTGTCTTCCCCCCTCATCCTGATGCCCAGCAGAGGCGTTGACAGAGACACGGTGGGAGCTCGGGAGGGACTGTGCGGAGGGAGGGGGGCTGCCCCAGCTTCGAGTCCCGGCTTCCTGGGAACAGCAGAGGCAGCCTGACTCACGTCCAGCCCCTCGGCAGTACTTTGGCTCCTTTGTCACAGACTAAACATAACAGAAAATGCCACGTGAAAGCAGCTCAGCACGACCCTCCTGCCTGCCTCCCTTCGGGCTGCTCCCAGGTGTGAAGGGACGTGTGTATGTGCTGGAATATGTCTTGTAGCAGCCCGGCTCCACAGACAGCAGGGCAGCACAGCCCCCAGCTGTCTGAGCCCTGCAACACTGATGACATGCTCTGTGCAATTACAGGGATCTGACCAAACAAGACATAACTGTAGCCCAGAGAGGCCTTGTCACCTACTTACACTTTACAGAAAATGGAATGTCATTACAGAAAATGTACTGTCATTCTGTCCCTGTGCAGATCCCAGAGCAGTGTTCCAAACCCCTGCATGGAGTGCTCCTACCTGCTGTGGTTTGAGTGCAGACAGGCAGAGTATTGTATTTAACCTGTTCTATGCCACCTGGGATTGTGAGACACAGAGTGCTGGGAGGTTGCACTTGTTGTGAGGCCCTTTGCTGTTCAGCTCCTTAAGACACAGGCTGAGTGTAAAGCCCCAGCCACGTCCCAGGGCTCATATGCCAGGTGGTGCTGCTGGGAGCCCCTGGGCTCCTGGGGCAGTAGAGTGACAATCTGGAGTTGTGTCCCAGCCCCCTGTATAACTGGGAAGAGCTGGCAGCTTTTCAAAGAGCTGGAACAGCCTTCAGCTGCTGTCTGCCATGGACTCCTTCTGGATTCCCTCTTCTGTCCTCCCCTGCTGCAGAGGATTTTGAGGCAAAAGGGTTTTATCCATACACGTCTCCTTTGCTTGAAGACTTTCCTCCCATTGTCTCTGATGTCCTCATTCTGACCCAGTGCTGTTTCTCCTTGTGCTCATCCTACATCCCCTGGGTTTAGGGCATTCTCCTTGAAATGATTAGCTGTCGCTTCCACTTTGTCTCTCCAGCTCTTTTTCACAAAGCCAGTGGAATAATAGGACCTCAGTTTTCTTTTGAAGTGTTTTTTCATCTTAAGATTCCAGCATGCCTGGATTCCTCCCTCCCTCCTATCAAGAGTTGTACCAGAGGAAAGATTTTTACATAATGCTGTAGGGGCTGGAGCTCAAATAAGAGACACTGGTAAAGAATAAGAAGTGAGGCCACAGGAGTGGAACAGAACTGCATTGTGCACCCAAAAACATACTTGATGCTGCATAAGAAAATAATAATAATGTTTCAAACTATAATTGTCCTTTAGCGACTAGGAGTCAAAAGTTACTGCTGCCATTTCATGATAACTCTTCTGGAAGGCTCCCAGCATGAATTACCCAGCATTGTGACTGTGTCTGATGTGCCTCTGGTTTATGTATTGGTAGTAGAACGGCTACAAACAGCTTTTTATATTTAGCAGCAGGTTTATAAGGATGAAGAAAAATGCCTGAGCACCTGTATTGTTCCCAAGGCACTTGAGCACTTAAATGTCTTTTTCTGTTTGACATCCTTTGTATTTTAATAACACACAGAGGCATCAACAGAGATGGGAACTCTATTCTGTGAGACAGTAAATGAACATGGAGAATGGCAGCACCTGCCCCAAGTAGCTGACTGTCTAAAATAGACAAAATGGGCACTGAAAAGCCTATTATATCCAATTATAGGTAAGGCCACGGGATAAATGAAGACTCCTGTGGTTATACACAGCTTATAATAGTTGCAGTCATTGAACCTCTATCTCTAGAGTCTCAAACTAGTGTTTTTTAAACAGAAAAACTGCCTCTGTTTTGGAAACAATTTATCTCTGTTAATAATCAAGAAGTAAAATGAAGCAATGCAGGTATTGAGACAGAAAGGTAATGTGTTCAGATCTTACTTCATGGAGATGTTCTATAGGAACAGACCATTAAGAAGCAAATCAAGACTTTTTCATTTTAAACAGATGAAAAAGTGCAACATAAAATTAAAATAGAAAGATCCTCCATTATCCTTTCACGACTTTCATGCCTCTGGTATTTCCTAGCTTTGGTTTTAAACTACACTATGGAAAAAACCCATATTGCCCCAACAGTCCATCCCAGAGACTCGTTCATTAGGGATGAGACCTCAGTGCTGAATTGCCTGGATCCCAGCAGCAGCTTTCCCAGCTTTAAAGAAATCCTCCAGTTTTTAAATGTATTTACATTTAATTACTGTAGTCAAAAGACATGAGGAGAATATACAGTTAGTCTGTCTCATTCATCTTAAAATGCAAAAGCTAATAAACCCACTATTTCTTCAGGAAAGGAAGAGTCTTTTGAGAATATCAGAATCACTGGCCACTATTTTTAAGTCAGATGTGCAGCTCTGACTTTATTTTCTGCAGTGAATGAGTAACTGCATGTGGCAGGTTTATAGAAAACGAATTCCTCACCTTCAGTGATACTCAGGGAGAGCATTGGTACCATCTGCACTGATCCCATTACAGCCACTTTACGGACAGCTGGGATGTCAAGGCATCCACTCTCCTCATTAATCCCCCATTCCACTACGATAAACTTCTGCAGAGATGGCAACACGTTGCAGATGGAATTAATCCACCATGGCAGGAGCTAATTAAGAGAACAAATCTGAAGCAGTGCCTTATGGCTTTAATTCCCTTTTTATACCTGCAGGGCAAGGACTGTTAAAAATGAAAAGAAGTTAAGTATAAACTGATGCTGGCTTTAACCACATCTGTAATCTCAAATACTATTGCTCCTGCTCGTTTCAGCAAAGTCTTGGATCAGACTTTAAAAACTGTATATATATAAAAATTAATGAACTACAAGGAGAACAAAGGGAAAACAGTTTTCATTAGGAATGTTTAAAAACCAGGCTGACCACTCTTGTAAGAAAGCTGGTACAATTAATCTCGGCATCAAAGCAGTTTGTGAGGTGGCAGATATTTCTAGGAAACAGTATTCAGACAGATACAAAGGATCTCAGGAGGAAGTAGAAGTATAAAGTATTTGAGATGTCAGGGTAAAAGTAACCATCTGTGCTTGCATCTTACAAAGGGGAGCTCTCTTCATAAAGTTTGGAATTTATAATCTTCAGTGATTAAAAAATAATAATAATCTTGGAGCATTCATTATCCACCAGTTCTGCTCTCTGATGACACACACACACAGAGAGTGGCTGAAACCAAGAATGGGGGATGATGAAAACAAACACCTCTGCACATGATTTTGTGAGGTAGGAGGGCCTGCATATAAATGACCAATAGCAGAGGAAAAAATGAATGAAGTGTGCACAGGAGCATATGAGAAATGTTAGAGCTGCTGGTATTTATGTGCAAAACCTTGAAGTGTGTTTTCTGGATCAGAGCTTTACCAACTGTGTTATTTCAAACTTAAATATCTCTATTTGTAGTGCACTGAAGCTTGTACTTGCCTTTAAGCATATGTTTAAGACCCTTCTCTCCTTGTCAAAACACTTTGGGCTAAATATACAGAAGATATAAGCCTGACATTTAGTATTCCATGATCTATCTTAAGGACAGATCATCCCACTCACAGAGGGATTTCCAGTCCTGCTTTTAGACTTCAGTCTCTCTAGACAGTGAGGTCACTGGTACCACAGAAACAAAGGAGTTGATAAAGCCAGTTGTAGAAAATGCTGAGTAATTGCCTTTTTTTCCCCCATGAACTGAGTCAGCTCCTTCTGCAGAAGACAACTCATGCAATTAATTCCTTATGCCCTTACTTGTCAAACTAGAGTGGTTAAAAAAATAGGTCAGAGCTTGCTTTCATTCATGGCTACTGATAGCACTGGAATTCCCATTGCATCCCAGATCAGTGGACTGAACATGAGGTGAAATAAAAGCAGGTCTGGGCCTTTGGAATTGCCTTGGGCATCATCCAGAGGTGTCTCTGCACTGTGATATGGTGGAGATAGTGATGGTTTTGGCCCAGGTGGCAGCTTGGTAGCATTTTTTGAAGACTGTGGTTCTGTCTTGAACCTTTGCCAGTGTAAGAAGTTGGTCCTTTTGTGGATGTGGGCATGAACAGGGTCGTGGTGCTAAGAAGTGGCATCAAAACTTCACTGCAGAAATCACACTTGGAGAGGGAATTGTGAGCTCAGAAGTAGATAGCCTGGAGGGAAATTAGGGCATTGCTCTCAGGAGGGGGAGAAGGGCCATTGCAGCATCACTGAGCAAAGCACAGCACAAATGGATCCTCACTAGAGGCACCTGAGATAGATCAGTGCAGAGCTCTGCTTCCCTCATGAGGCTCTGTGGGCCCTGGGATACTTCTGCATGTTTTGGATTCATATTGCCACAGCTTTCCTGTCTGTTGAAGTCAGTAGGAATTGTGCATTTCCACCAAGTTCAGGGTTGCTCTTAAGCACAAACATTAATTGGGTTGGGATCAAGTCCTTTGCTGAGTTAGAGCCAGACAGACATTCTTATATCCCATGCACAGAGCATCTCATTAAAAGAATGTGTCTGATCCCAGGAAAATAACAGCTTGGGAGCAGACCATCACATGTGCTTTGGCTGAGGTGTTTGTCACTTGCTGTGTGTCTGTTACTTGCAATGAATGACAATGATGTATTCTTAAATCCAGCTGATAACTGGTTCTGGACAGTTAAGATTGATTTTTGTGGATGGATGGACCCTTGTACTCTAATAACTTACACAGGGATAGGTATCTTAAATACAGGTCTCATTATTTTCCAAACTATGCAAATGTGTTAATTCTTACCACTAGGTTATTAATGTCCAGTTGTTTGCATGTGAAGAGAGAGAGAGAGTCTGTATAAATTTTTGAAAAACTGCCTCTGAGCATTGATGCTACAAAAACATCAAAGGTACCATAAATCCTTCAGTCAGCCAGGGCTCCTAGAGGTTTGGATTGTCTCAAAGTGAGCAATTAAGCTTGAACTACAAGATTGAATTTTTAGAAGAATTGCTATGGGGAAGACTTAAAAAAATAAGTAACAGAGATTTTGGCCTGTGTTCTTTGGTTGTAGCTCAAGGGAGACTGTGAGTGTTATTGATTGGGGTTTTCAGCTTCAAGTTGTGAAAAAAAGATGGAAGACTTAATTTTACTTGTGGCAGGCAAGTGCCAGGCCCTGCTCCTGTACCTGTGTGTGCTCGGACAGGCTGCTGGGCCAGGCACAGCCTCACTCCCCTCCTCAGCCTCTGTGAGAAGAAATTGCAGGAGGCTGTCACAAAAGACTGGCTTTGGAAAAGCACCAAAGGCATTTGAATCTCACTGAAGTGTTACTGAGAGGAAAGGACATGTTGTCTGTGTTGCAGAATTCGGTTCTTTTTCTAGACTGACTGAGTTCCTTCTTTCCTTCACACACATGAGAGTTTGGCTGGGTTTGTATGTTAAAGCCCTGAGCCCCAGTGATGCACACAGGTGAGATACAGGAGGTGAAGGGGACTATCCAAGCTCTCTGAAAACCCAGAGATTTAAGTCAAACTTAGTTTTGCTTTAGGAGGAAGTTTTAATCCTTAGATTAGCTGCAGTATGTTCTTACCTTACTTCTTAATGAAGGTTTTTCTCCACAGCTCTGTACAATCATGGAGAAAGAGTTGCTAAATCAATTAGACCTTGGTTAGGAATGATTTAAACAAACAACTTACTTATGTAAACCATCAGTCAGTTTATATGAGAGCCTTGGAATGAATAAAGGGACATTTTCTTCAGGCCTTTTCAGCATTTCAGAAGCAGAGCCCTCNGAGAGCCTTGGAATGAATAAAGGGTTTAAGTCAAGGGACATCTTGTTCAGACGTTTTCAGCATTTCAGAAACAGAGCCCTCAAGTCACAGAGAGAGTGACCAGCTCCCTTTTGGGGCGTAGGGGGAGCAGCTCTCAGAGGGGTCATTGTGTGCAAATCCAAAGCCAAAAAACGCCTGCCTAGAGAAGCCACACTAGATCCTTCTAGATCAACTTGTGGTAGACAGCATATGTACCAAAGATATGTGCAATCAGAAGCACGTCAGTGATTCCTGCCAGGAAGTAAATCCAAGTGGCAAATCATTCCTGCTGCTTTCAGAGAAGTTGTTTGATTCATAGGCAGGAGGAGCTGGACTCTGAATTCTTCTGAGTAGGCAGCTTCTGTGTTGAAGAGATACGAGTCTTGAAAGATATCTGCAGGCAGAAGATTCTCGTATTTATTTGATCTGTAGGTGAAAAAGAATATTTCTATGGCATTTGGAAATTCATGCAAAGGCTTTGAAGTTAATTTTTCCCTATTGATTTTTTTCCCCCCAACTAGTTGAGATGGCAGGTTACTCTTTCATGTTTCCCAAACCGGTTCGTCTTCAGATCAAATACTTACAAAAGACTAGTTCAGTAAAACACCCCCAGCCTTCTGCAAAGACTTGTGGTGAGGGTCAGAATCTTTGTTCTAACCAGTTTTGTTTTTTAGAGTCTGATGTTTATAAACCATTTGATACATAACTGTGTTATTTCACTTGGTGACCTTAGCATTTTTGCTTTGGGATTTTTTTTGTGTTCTTTAAATGAAAATATTTCTTTGTAACTGAGCAGAGCAAGTGTAGATTATTTGTGATGTTGTGGATAAATAGCAAACCTGATTTAAAACAATGTACAGTAGAGTCATGGGGAGGGGAAGAAGGATGGAGAGGAAATTTGGGAAGGGCTGTGTTTATCTTCCTTTTTGCCCTCATATATTCTGCCTGCTCCATTCTTCCACCCCCCCAGAAGTGAACATCCCCTATAAGGCACGAGCAACTCTCTTGGACTGTTTCTGCTCCCGTGAAGTGGAGGGGGAGGCAGGAGTGGAGCAGAGGTTCCAGCAGTGGTGGTGGCCCGGGGGGGGTGTCTGGTCATGGTTTATGGCTTCTTCCTGGCCTGGAGATGTGGTGTCCTGGGAGTCCTGGGGACAGGCATTTGTGGGGATGCCAGCACACCTGGCTGCAGCTCTGATAATGAAGTAGATTTAGAACCTGCACAGGCTTTGAAGACAATTAG
This sequence comes from Pachyramphus minor, assembly GCA_013397135.1. Taxonomy (NCBI): domain Eukaryota; kingdom Metazoa; phylum Chordata; class Aves; order Passeriformes; family Tyrannidae; genus Pachyramphus; species Pachyramphus minor. The sequence continues at coordinate 464,928 of VYXB01007284.1, read as the reverse complement.
GAGTTAAGCTATTAATCAAAAACCTCTGAAAAGCACCTAGGGAGGTTGACATTAGAACTAGGTGGAGGGTTCTAGCTGATTGTTTCTTTCGATGTATAAAGAATAAGGTTTAAGAGTAATTTAAACACTTTCTTAAAATAACGCCTTTGGTTGTGTGGGTGGAAGTACCAAATCTTTCAGCTCATAAAGCTGATGCTTTGTATAACTTCCTGATATTCACTTACCTTGGCTGTGCATGGAAACTTGCAATTCCAGCATGAACTCTAATCATCCCCCTGAAAGCACCAGAAAAGACTTGTCCCTGGTGACAGCCACGGGCCATGAGTGCCTTACACGCACTGGATGTGCTCTCCCCTCTGTTCATGCATCCCAGGAGTTCCCAAGCTGCCATGAGCAGGACAGGGCTCTCTGTTTGGAGATGTCTGGTGGGCTGGGGCTGTGGAGAGGGGTCAGCCCACCTTCAACTCTGAGCAGCCCCAGTGCCTGGGGGCTGTGCCTGCCCCGGGCTGCCCACTTACATTGATATCCCAAAACATCCTGGCACATGCTGCTAGAGTTCAGCACAAAGGCCTGGCCATCAGGTAACTCCTCAGCTGCTGAGGGCTGCCACCCATACAGATTTTCCAAGACTCCATGTTTCCATGGAAAGATGGGGATGCAGTGTGTCTGGGCTGACTCTCCTTGAGTGTGTGTGTGTGCAGGACAGATGGTCTGTGCCAGCACCATGGTTGCTTCACTCCAAACCTGCTGCATGTGCCCTGAGCTGATGTTTGGCCAGCATTTCTGGTATGAGAGCCAGTACTCTGATTATAGCACTTTGTACAGACCTGGTCACTTGTGGAAGAGTCTTGCAGCCCCCAGTGTTAGCCAGGGTGGTGGAGTTGGCCTCCCTGTGAAGGGGGCACGAGCAGAGGAGACCCAGGCATGTGCTGAGTGACTGGGCAGCAGAGAGTGTGGAGAGGGGCATAAAGGACACCATGGGAGTACAGCAATGTTACACTGGCTCTTGGGAAATGATGATTAAAGAATCTGAGGTTTATCTGTCTGGGTCGGGGTAGAGCCATAGCAGTTACTTCGTACAGAGACCAGCATTCCTATTGCAGCTGTAAAATCAGGTGGGAGGCTGTGTGTGACTGTGTATAGCAGGTCTGGGCCTTTTGTGTGTGTGAGTATATGTATACTTGATTACATCCAATGCAGAGTTTCTGCCCAACAGGACAAAATGTAGCTTTTGGCATGGTTGCTAATTGTATTTTGTTGGCCTAAGTCCCCATATTCCTACTCTAAACCCTGCAGCCAGGGATGAAACATTGTTCTTATTTTCTATTTCCTTCTTGGAGGCAGTAAATGAAAAGGGAGATCAGAGTCACTGAAGGCCTAATTTGCAAGAGAGGGCTTAACTGTTTGTTCCTGGGATTTAAAATGTATTTGCAAACTTTTATCTGTTTGGATTGAACTTAAATATTTGGAAGTGTTGCTCCCTACCAGAGCAGTGCAGTAAAGCAGGTGTCTGGCCAAGGCACTGCTCCATTATTAAACACACCAGCAAGGAGCCTAGAAAGAAGCACACTTAGCAGCCTTCACGTCTCACAAGGCCATATATTTTCTCCAAGATGAGGGAAAATTAATATGGCCTCTTTATTGGATGAAAAAGGCTTTTCAATTTCACCTTGAGCTATTTCCCTTTACAAAAAAATTGCATAAAAGCAACAATGAAAATTTTTAATCTCCTTACGGGATAATAGGAGAGAGATCATCTGGAGTTTATAAAGCATCTTAGTTAATGGATTCATTTTAATAATGACAGGTTTATCCACCCACATTGGCAAATCTTGATTTTTTTTCTTTTTTTTCTTTGAAGTGCATGCACCCATATTACACATCCTAAAGCACAGAAAGGAAGTGTCATATTTAGAGTGCTGTAAGCATTCTCCCATTTCCCCTTTGGCAGTTAAGATGGAAAGTCCTTCACATGATTTGGGCACCTTCAGGCACCTGTTGGTCTGTAAGCACGTGGGAGACAAGAGGTTGTCTCTGCTCTGGCCGTGCAGCACGTAGCTCTGCCTGTTCCTGGCCTGCCACCACAGCTCCTGGGCCCTTCAGGAATACAAATAATTAACAGTGGTTCTTCTCCCCATTGTCTGGAAATGCTTATCAGCTTCGTGGCATTTTTTGGTAAAAGTTTAGCAAGCCTTGTGAAGCAAATCTTGCAATCGGGGAAGAAAGCACCGTTGATTATCAATTCAGGAATAATTCAGCACTGTCCTACATTGAGTGTTCATTTATCTTTCACTTGCTGAATACATTATAATCCTTTCAGTAGGGCCTAACTTTGCTTCAGCAGATACCCTCCATGCTGTGAAATTCCTCTGTCTCAGAAGCAGGTGTTTAGCAAGGCTGTTGGTGTCTCTGCAGTCCTGCTCCTCACTTTCTCTAATCAACAGGCACCCTGAGGTGCTCGATAGAGGAACTGAGAAGGTGCCAGCTGTGGAGCAAGTCTGTGCTTCTGACCAACCATTTGGTTGGATCTAATGTAAACAGGAAGGGGGAAAAATCCTGTTTTGGCTCTGCAAAGGCTTTCTGAAGGCTCAGGATCAGTGAGGCTCCTTTGCTCAGTGGCACCTGGATGGTTATTGGGATATTTTTGGGCAGATCCCCAGTGCCTCCTTCAGGACGTCAGGAATCCTTGATACTTCTCAACAAGACGTGCCCTAAGCAAAAATTTTCAGAAACACAAGGTGTACTGGAAGTGGTCACAGAAGCTTCCTTCCAGTGCATTCTAATTTTTATCTCTTCTTAGCTTTCCCATTAGTGGTAAAGCCAGGGCATTTCTGGGGGATTCCACCAGTGCACAGACTGCAAGTGGCCCTGTCTTCACCACCTTGTAGCCTTGACTTTCCCCAGTGGTCTGAGAGGGCAAAGATGCTGGACACTGCTCCAGGTCCACCCCATCTGCTCTTCCTAACCCTGCAGGCCTAGAGGATATTGAAAGAGCAGTCGAGTTGCTAAATTAAATTTCTGATCGTGTTCCCAAAATTCGCATCATGTAAATTTGTCAGGAGCAAGCACTCACTTTGAAAAAACTATAATCAGTAATTCCAGTGGTGTGAAATAAGGATTTTGAAGGTGAATGCTGTGCTGGGAATAACACTGTAAAATAACAAGCCCAGGAGTGAAGATTTTAAATTTACTACTCTTATTTTCCCATTTCTTTTGGCTCAGTTTCTCCATGTCACCTGCATTGTCTGAATCAAGGAATTCTTCTTAATAACCTTGATTTTGTATCTTTCCAAAACTACTTAGGAAACATAATATAAGAAAAGCAGAAAAATTCTTTGCAAAAGACTTGTTAAACTTATTGGTTTGTTTATTAACATTGTGTGGATCCATCGCTATCAAGCTTTATCTTCCAAACCTGCAGAACAGGACGAGGAAATCTTAACCCTGTTTTCTTCCTCCTGGGAAGTCTAAACCTGATTTTGAGAGAACTCTCCTCTCTTTTTGTGACAAATTAGCAAGATTTTAGAGTTTTCATTTTGGCTCAGCTGACAAGTTTGCTCATTTGTGTGTTTTTTTGAGGGATGTGTGTTTCTGCCACCAAACTGGTAGTTTCTCCATGCAATTCTGTTTCTTCTTCTCTGCCAGTTTTAGTTCATGTAGAGAAAGGAGGGGGAAAATGCCTAAAATGTGTAAAGTAAATAGCTTTCATTTTTTCTCAATTGTATTAATTAGTGGCTGAATAATTTACATGGATGATTCTTAGTTCCCAACTGTCTGTGAGCAGTTCATTAGCCATGCTCAAGTTGCAGATGGTTTGATTAGGTACAAGAAATTCATCACACCTGTGATCTTTTTTGGGGTAGTTTCTCTGATGTCAGCAGAAGCTCTCCCCAGCTACCAGCACTAGACCTGAATCAAGCTCAATATAGATCTCTCTTGATTACAGAACTTAAGCAAAAGCTGCCCAAAATCCATGTGATCTTTATGTTGAGACTGTCAGCCTTGGGCCAGGAGTGCTTTTCAGAGATTTTGGAGAAAATTGTGGGGATTCACAAACCCAAAGATGCCACATCCTGCCCAGCAAAGATAAGAGAACAGGTTTGCTCTCCTGCGTGACCTTTCAGAGGTTCTTCATCAGCAGCCCCTAGATCCTGAGCTAGCCTTGGTACATCCTGGGCCAACAATCATAGCATTAAACTTTAATTAGGTGTCCCAGAGCCAGGCTCTGGGTGTGAAATCTCAGCTCTGAATCGGCTTTGTTCAGGGCTGTCAGTGTCATTGTGGATACACGTTTTTTAGAACATGTTGTACAGTTCTTTAGTCTTTCCTCTCTGCAAACAAGCTTTTCTTGCCACCTTGATTTCCAGAACAGTCTCTGATTCATATAAAAAATGAATTTCTGTCTCTGAAGACAGCTTCAGCTGCTGTTCTCCTTAAACCCCCTTGGGACACAGTTTTAGTTCACCATTGCCGTGGACAAACATAGAATTCTTATTGCATTTATTAAGATGAGAAAAAGGTGAACTCATCATTGTTAGCCTACAAACAAGAGTTAAATACCTATCATCAAATGTAAAGAGGAGTAAATACGGTATAAATTATTCTAATAGGTTTGCACAAAAAAGAGCAATTAAACTAATGCAGTTTGACTTCTTTTCAATTAATAATGTACCCAATCATTTCTACATTGTTTGGAAAGACTGTGTGCAGATAACATTGTCTTATGGCCTAATTTTTTTCATGCAATTAGTTGCATACATTTGCTGACAGGCTAATTTATGAGCAATTGCTTTAAAAGCAGAACTATTTTGCATTTAATTACATTGGGTTGTAATCCATCTGTTGACAAATTTGTGTGTTTTGCTATTTATTTGCTAATGTGTTCCACTACTCCAGCATGATCAGTCATTCAAGTTGAATATTTTGTTGATTACATAAATACCATAGGGTAATTAAGGGCCAGATGTATGGCTGGTGGGAATGACTAGTTGTGGTATTTCTTCCTCCTCTCCCAGTTGAACTTTTTATTACTGCTCTGTGGAGAGTGACCAAAACTATGATTAAAACTGGAGGTCTGTGGCTGCTGTTCCTCAGCAGCTGGAGCAGGGGAAATCAGGCCAAGGTTTCTGGATTCACTGTTTTCCTACGGTGATGGGGAGGAAAGGTGGGCTGGGTGGAATGGCCTCTCAGGTGAGGAGCCCTTGGATGGCTCAGGTATGGAGAGCAGGAGCACTGTGTTTCTGTCAGGGTTCCTGCTGAACTGACTGGCCATGGGTGCCACGTGGAGGATGGGAGCTGTTGGGAGAATGCTGTTTCTCTTGGCAGTTTCTGCTTGGACTGACTGAAGAGCAGTGTTTGGGTGTAAGAATTGTGGGGTTTTTTCTAGTACCCTTGAGAGAAAGGAGAGGTATGGAGCTGAGGGTTTAAAGAAAGATATGGTAGTTGGCTTTTGGGTTATCCTTTTTGGTGGAAACAGTAAGGCTCAGAAAAATGTGGACCGGGTAAGGGATGGGTGTGTGGTGGCCAGAGAGTGGAGGAGCTTCCTTGCTTTGTTTCCTTTAGTGGGTTCCTCTCAAGACCAGTTGAGTTTCTGTTCCTCCCACAAAAAGGACAGCAGTGATGAATAAATCCTAAGGCAAAGCCTTGGAAAAGTCAGATATATTTGAACACCCCAGCACTGCCAAAGCACAGTGGGACAATGGACAGAGCCTTCCTCCTCCTTGGAGCCATAGCCCTGGGGTGCAGTGTGGGATCCCCTCTGTGGACAAAGCACTGTCCTTCTTTCCCATATTGACTAACACACTACCTGCAGAGAAACCCCTTTTGTTTGCACCAGGATTTGAGGTGAGCTTTACTATCCAGGGAAGTGAAGGGCAGCAAAATCCAGTTCCTGATACTCTGGAGTGTTTAGTTCAACACCCATAACAGCTCCAGAGAGTGCCAAGCAGAAGCGACAGTAAGAGTGACACCTCCTCATGTATCCAAAGCAGAGATGGAATAATGTCCATTGTAGCCTTTAGTAGTGACAGTGGCAGTATTAGATGTACACATGCTGGTTCTTTGCACTGCTGTGATGGAAGTACAGGCTGATGATTCTTTTTCCAAAATAAAGGTCATTTTAAGGCTCGTGAAGGTGGGTGTTTGTGTACTGGGTTTGTCTGTGCTTAGCTGAGGGTCAGATACACATCAGCTTTCTCAGCCTCCGAGTGGGTTGGAATTGAGTCTTGCAATTACCACATTTTCAGCCAAACTGTTTCTGACTTTGGATTAAAGACAAAGGTCAAATTAGAATTCTCTTTGTATGCTTTGTAGGTTGGATTTTAGGTTTGTTTCTTTGTGGTCTTAAATAACTGAATTTCTATTTCTCCTGAGTATTAACAGCTGGCAGCTGTACAGCTTATGAGAGATCAGGCATCTATAAAAATATCAGTTCCTTTTGAAGTGCTTTAAAGCATAAATTATAGTTAGATAATATCCTCAGACGACAATATCAATCTGTGAAAAAGGATTTTCTTTCGCCGCCTCCTTCTGCTTTTAATCTAGAAATTAAAGACAATAGGGACTACAATTATCAAAGATGCCACATAATATTCCCTCTTGGGGGTTTCACCTAGAAGTTCTAGTCTCTGCCCAGTGTACTTTGGGAAGCTCAGTTTGCTGTTAAAATGCTTTTGTAGAGCTGTCTAACAGTCCCCATAAAGCACAGTGAAAAGAGAGCTTAAAGGAATGGGTGGACACTTTGTGAGAGTCAGACAAATAAATTACATGCTTTTCATTCTCCCAAGCACAGATGACTAGAATTGTAACTGACTGAATAATTTGCAGTGATTAATTTGAAGAGATTTTCAAGGTTTTCAGTGTTCTTTGAAAATCTGTACATTTAAGCAGAAGTATGGTTTATTTAAACATGTTTCAGGGTGATTGTTTGGTCTTGAGACTGCTAGCAGGCAATTGTCAGTTGACATACTGCATGTATAGAGAAAGTCCTTAAATTCAGTGATACTTTGGCCTTACATAGTAGGGAGTTACATGAAGATGGTTTCATTGCTTAAATTGCAAGTCATATGTTTGATGATAATGTTTGCCATTCTTGCCATTTTGGCTGTAACCGTATCACACGGTCAGGGAGAGGAGAGGATATCACATAATCCACATAAGTAGCAGGCTGAAATGTGGATTTTGCAATTGGATCTATTTATCATTGCTATTTTTATGGTAGTGGTTCCTTGTTAGTGTTGTGAACAGGACTGTGTGGATGTTCCAGGCAATGACATCCTAGAAGGCTTCCTAGTGCCTACCTCAAATCATAGTTTTTCTGCATTATCACCTTAACAGGTCTTTAGGAGCAATTTTCTCATTGCAGTTAATAAGGGACTTGGATACTGTTTTGTCCCTGTAAACTGAGCTGATTATGAAGAGAGCAAGACAAAGATTGTAAAAGAATATGAACTCCACCCTGTATTTCTGAGGAAAGAAAAGTCACTGCTGAGCAGAAGCCATGGGATAAAAAACAGCAACCTGTTCATGTCCCTGTGTTCTCTAGGTTTATTTGGGATAAAAAGCTAACCTAATGTACTGTGAAGGGCAGAGGGAAGGGGAAAGCAGTCCAGAGGGAGCAGCTCTGGGATTCAGTACAACAGCCCATGTCCATGCTCCTGCTGTGCCAGCTGAGCGTGGAGGACTTTTTAAGTATTTAACACGTTGCAGTTTCATGTAGCGTATTCAGTTTCAGAACTGAAGATAAGCATTTTCTCCTGAGATCTCTGTGCTGGTTTCCCAGCTGAAGAGGTCCACAGAGAGTCTGTAGAAGTGGAAGTAGGGGAATTCTGAAGCGAGATGAAACTCATGTGAAACTTAATCCCTGTTGGCCCTGATTTTACATTCAAAATCCAAATAGCTGCAAATATGAGTGTGGGAAACAGCAGAGATTCTATCCCATGTCTTTCATCATGAGATCCTAGTGCCCCCCAGAGTCTGACAAATAAAATCACTGAGACCAAGATCCAATGAATGAAAACATTTCGTGGCGTGGAACTTGGACTTCCCCAGTTGTCCTGTTAGCTGTCCAAAATAATTCTGTTCAAATGATCAAGGCATGAATATTGCAAATTCTTCCTGAGTTCATACGAGTTCATTGGCTGAATGAGGGCAAGAACTAATTAGTGAGGAGCAAAGGCATAGATCTGCAGAATTATGGGGAGCATGGAAGTGATTGCATTGCAACTGCTTTGTTATCTATGCAGCAGCATAACTTGGACCATTCAGGGTAGGGGTGAGGGAAGAGGTGCTTTCACCATTAGCTAATGTCTAACTGAGGGCTGTTTGGTGCAGTCATGGTTAACAGAGGATGTACCCACTGGAGTCAGTGGAGGGAGGAGCACCACCTGAGAGCTCTCTGGGTCACAGAAAACACCCTTCTTAATTTCCTTTCATGGTTCTTCACTCACACAGTTCCCATCTGCACCTTTCTTCAGGCTCACTTTGCAGTCGAAGCTCCTGTGCCTGAGGCAGCTTCCCCAGGCTCTCAGAGCAGGCAGAGGCAGGACTCTGGCACAACATCCCATGTTTGCTCTTGGAAAATGTCCCCTCACTACCAGCTTGCTCTGTTTGCCCTCCTGGCACTGGTGAGGAGCACCAAAGGTTGGAAACACATCCCCAGGCCTTGCCTACAGCCCAGGGGGTTGCACAGCAAGGAGATTGCTCTTTGCCTCCCTGAATTCCAAGGCTGTATTCCCATGCGCTTGCTTCCCCTCAGTTGCTGTGGCACTACCTGCCCAGTGGCACCTTAAGGTAGCCTGCTGCTCAGAATGTTCTTCTGTGAGCATGAGAATACTTCCTCTGCTACATCCTGCTAACTTTCTCATTACACTTTATAGCAGACATTAATGCCTAGGAAAAAAGCAGATTTTATCTGCTCCCAAGATAGAACATAAAACAAACATCTAAGGCTCTGTAATGCCAAAACGTTTTTAGGATGCTTTTCAGAACATGTACTTGACTTCAATCATTCTGAATCTATTTTGTAATTACAAAGCCATTTTATGTTCCTTTGAAACCAATTCTAAAGCCATTTCACAACCACACTGAAAATATCTTGTGTACAGAATTTAGACAAACATTTATTTCAGTCCTGTCTTTTCCTTTATTTTTCTGCTGTACAGTAGAAAAAGGGGTCTTTGCAGAACTCAAGGTAGTCTTGACCATCTCCCCATGACCTCTATGAAAGGCTGCTTGAAGGAGTTCCATTCATCTGGGCAGTGTTAGTCCAGAAAAAAAGGAAAAGGAAACTCGCCCAATGTAAAATTTTAAGGCTCAATGGAGTCATTAACATATAAAACCATTCTCTGTTCAGCTGTATGTAACCCTGATATAAGTAGGTTTTCTTTGACTATAAAATAGCATTGGCAAAGCACAGATCATCTGCCTACCAGACCAGATAAAGCTGATCTCAGACAAGGCAAAGTCTTTATTTAGAAACAGCCATGTTAAAGCACAAATCCATCGTCCATGTGTAGGGCCAGGAGCTGAACGATGTGCGCTGACAGACCAACCTACTCACAGCCCATATAATGCCAAGTAAGAAAAGCACAGAGCACAGGGAAAGATGAAGATCTGCTTCTGCAAGTATGTGCTGTATTCTCAGTGCAGGAGTGTATGCATTGAGTCAAAATAATATGTAATGAATTATCAAGTGTCATTATGTAAAGTGGTTGGAAATAAAACTGGCATTACATAGAAAGTGGTATAATACTGCTACAGTAACCAGTCTGAAAGCAGAAGAAGGGATTCTAAACCAATGTGATCTGGTTCTGGTTTGAAATTGGTGGAATTTACATCCCCTGAGCATCTATTTTGCCCACAAGGAAATCAGCAGGTTTCCCATTCCCTGTGCTTACGGGAAAAGCAGCTGCACAGCTGTTCTCTCACCTCAGTCTCATCAATACTGGCTTTCATGTTATTAGTTCTCAAGATTGCTCTTGCAGTGATTCAGCCTTTAAGATGTGGTTATTGGGCTTTTTGTAAGTGAATGGAAAAAACCACCAAGGTTAGCTATATTTCTTCTCAGTGAATTCCTCAGCAGAAGGAAACATTCAGTGATCCCCCTGTCTGTGAATGTGGGCTGACAGATCAATGCATTTTCAGAGGTTCGTTATCCTGCTGAGAATTTATACCAGATTTTGAGGCCAGACCACATCTTCTCTTCTGGCCTAGGATAAGTTAATTAGGTAAACACAACCACACAGTATTGCAAAGTTGTCACTCTCTGCAGGGAGACAGGGACATATTGTCCCCTCTCCCACAGGAGAACCCGTGGAAGTCACAGTGTGTCTGTGTGTGCAGCTGCCATCTGCTTATGGGCCTTTTCCCCAGTTTGGGAGTACTCTCTGTGCCAGGGGACTGAGAGCCATTTGCCCTCTGCACAGGAGGGATGCAAAGTGCCAAGGTGAATTATTGATGAATGATAAGTGGATTTTCTAATTTGTGCTACAAATCTATTCTCTGGGGTTTTTTGTTTCTTTTAGACCAAAGGAAGGTATGATTTTGCTGATGATTTCTCCTACTGACACAACTAATTACTTAATCAAGGGCTTCTGCCTTCTGTTTAGAGATAGCTGAGATATTAAGAGATTGCATTAATGCCCTTAAAAACACAGCGAGACTTGAGAAATCTATAAAGATATATTTAGTGGCAAAAATTATTCCATGATAATTTGTCAATTACAGTGCTCTATAAGATAGCAAATGCTCAAGATGAAATCTGCTCCAGCTGGGGGAAGGATCCATTTTCTGTGCTTTCAGACGTGACTTGAAAGAAAATGCCTTTACTTAATTTTTTTTCCATGTTTGCACTGTTTATAGTGTTTGGGTTACATTTAGCATCCTTGTGGTTATGTGTGGGGCCACCAGATGGGTGATAGGTGTTACTAGCATGGTGTAGGCATAAATTGATGTTTTCTGGATTGATAAAAGATGCCAAGAAAAATGCTTATAAGTAAACCTTGAACACTGGTTTGGAGACGGATGGAATAACTTGAGTTGTCTGGTCCCTTGAGACCAGGTCTAAATCATATTAAAGACAATACACAGCTATGTTAGATAGTAACTTAGATAGTAACTTATAACCTCCTCAAGTTTTTACTCAATGTTTAATTTCCATGTCACTTCTATGTACTTCAATGCTCTTCTTAACTGAGGAAAACTGCACATGAAGGTATTCTAAATTTTTCCTGTCATTGACGTACTGGAATTTTTTCACCATCGTTCCTGATTTAGAGAAAAGAGCCTTTGATGGGGGGTATTTGCCTATATTCCCAGCCCACAGGCTTAACAGCATTTTGCTCCTTCCTGCAGCTGGATTCTTGCTTTCTGCTTTCTTGTGTAACTGCGCCTCTGACAGGAAGACATCTCTCCCACAGGAAGGAGAGTTCAAGCCCTTCCCCAGTAAATTTGTGGCAGGCAGGCTGTCCTGTCCCCACAGGCACAAGGTGGGGCCTTGGCTTGTTAAGATGCACAGAGAGCAGCTGCTGGAATAGGGTTCAAAGTCACCACAGCACCTGGGATAAACGAAGCCCTTCCTCTGCTGTATATAATGTGTGCATACAGGGTAATATATTGATTGGCGTCATTATCATTTCTGTCATTTCATCATAGCTTACCAGTTAGCAGTACAAAGACATAGTTTTAGGGAAAACCTCACACTCTAGGAAAGCTTATTCAAGAAGGACTAATGAAAATTATAGCTATTTATCCACCAAAGCTATGAAATGATACATGATGATTCCCAAAGTGCTGGGTTACTGTACTGTGACAAATAGAACAGTTTCTGAAGTACCCTTGATTGAGAGCCACTGTGCAAAAAGGAAGCTAATACTGCAGATTTTTTTCAACCACCTAGTTGCTGATGGAAGGAGATACAACTGAAGTTTGTGTTTCTTAAATATCTGTCAAATGGGGGGGTTAAAAGCTGTTAGAGGGAGGAGTGCTTAGAGCCTACTGTGCCTGAAGTGGGAGGAGGAATAACTGCGGTTTCCACACACTGAGTATGTGTTAAGCGTGGTCTCTGCTGCTGCCTCTCGGGGCTCTGCAGTGCATACAGCCCCCCAGTGTACACAGACCACACGGAACAGTGCCTGGCTGTGTGTGCCCAGGGGACAGGGGCAGGGCATCCCAACAAAGGGATCGCTCCCTGGGGAGAGGCTGAGCCCCACTGATGGGGTCCCTGCCTTGGGCAGTGACCGTGCAAGGCCAGTAGTGCATTTTGGGTGCCAGGGGTTCCGCAGAAAAAAGGCAGAGTAATAGTTGTCCTATATTCATAATGATTAATTGTGTCAAGTTAACTGCCTCAGCAAATTAATCTCTGAACTGATCATTAATAACTCAGTTCATACATGGGTAAATAAGCCAATAGACTAATTAAGTTCTCCCGGTCATGTAATTCAGCTGTGATGCAAATCCAAAACTGATGCATAGAGTGAGTCCTTTCTGTTGTGTTTCACCAAATTATCTGTAGAGGACAAGAAGGTAATGTCCTTTGGTTTATCTTAACAAATTGTCTACTTTGAGTTATCAAAATCTATATGCTTTTACACCACCTGGGGCTAAAATCAGGGCAGCTGAAATCAAGAAGAGCTTTCTCATTATTTTTGAAACCTTAAACTTCACAAGGATGTAGAGAGGAACCCCATTCTGTCTAGTCTAGTCTAGCCCCAGTTAGCCTAATCCACTCTGCTTTGCAGTCAGACTGTGGCTCCTTGTCCTCAAGGCACTTCCAAACTTTCCATCATGTGAAGAGACGTTCAGAGTTGCAGCTGGGCAGTTAAATTACGCGAAGTGCACAGTGACCATTTTGACTGTTGTTTCCTGATTAATTTTTATTTTTAATTTTTTTCTTTTCTTTTCCCTCTCCTGGGAAACGGAGGCATTTTTTGGTTACTTTTCTTGAGGCGAGGTGTGGGTTGGAAAAGCTCCAAGGTTGCTTTGCTCTCAGCCTGGCCGCCTGGCTGTTTTCTGACCCCGGTTTGCCTGCGCCCTGTTTCTGCCCCAGCCCGGACCTGTTTGGACTTCATGGGAGAGGAACTCTTTGGGAAGGAGGTCACCCCTTTTTCCCTCCTCCGCTCCCGTGTTTTGGCAGCGGTTTTTTTTTTTTGGACACATCAACAAAAAAGGGCAAGTCACATAGCCAGCCGCAGACAACGTGAGTTCCCGTGGGAAGAACCTCTTCTCCCCTCTCTCCCTGTTCCCGCTGTGGGAGGGAAGGTCTCCATTGTTGGCTTCACCGCGCACCCGGGGCCCCCTCACGGCGACCGCCGGATCCGACAGCCGCCCCTGCTGACCGTGGTTAGAATTGCGCCAAAAAAGCGCAAACTGAACTGTTTACCTTTTTTTTGGAAGGGGATTTTTGCGTATAGGATTGTTATCTTTGCGTTCATTTGTTGTTCTGCCAATACACATATATCCTTTAATAAAGGGCTGTTACTTTTTTTTTTTCCTTTTTCCACACTTTCTCAATTGGGGCCTCTTAATCGTGGATTCACAATTGCTTAGAGGGAGGCATTTTTGGTCTTCCTCATAACTCATCCTCCTTAGCAAAACACTTCTGTCTCATTAAACTGAGGCATCCTACGAAATGCTTGAAGTCCAAGCAGCTGATGAGCTCTGACTCCTGCTCATCTTTCATTTTCTGGTCTGATTGTTTCTTGCTGTCACCACTTGCTTCCCCTGTATAAGTGCACTGAAAGCCTGCTGAGGTACAGAGCTTTTTCTAGCACATTTGGTGCTCACCCTGGGTGAGTCACCCTAAAAGCAATATTAAGAAACAGTGATTTTGGGATTACAGTGTCTTAAGAAGCATTAGACAGTACCTTCCACTCTCTTCTGCAGAGAACTTTCAAACAAAGTTTGAGCCAAACTTTTTTTCAAACAACTTGTTTTTCAAACAAAGTTGAGGCATCAGGAGATACTGGTCTTTGTCCCTTGCCCGGGTGGGCTTGGAGGCAGGAAGCTGCAAGTACCTACACATTAGGAGACTTCTGACACAGGGCTCTTTGTTCCACCTGCAAAGTCAGTACCTGGAAATTAAGGTGAAGTGAGAGAAAGTACTTGCACAGTGAGAGAAATTAGTGATTTATTTAGAGATGAAATAAGTACTCTAGTCACTTCAGATCAGGATGAGATGTTCAGCTGAACAACACATTGTAGTTTGACCACAAATGCATAGGTCTGATTCAGAGATGATATGGTTAAGTTCTTTGTCTTGTGTATAGTCTGTCAGCACCCCTTCTAACCTAAAGAAATGTTCCTTCTTCTTTACCCTGTGGATCAGTGAAGCATTCAGCCAGACATAGAGAGACAAAAAGCCTGGGAACAAGGTCTGTGATAAGTGAGATCTCCTTTCCCTACCTTTCACCTGCAGGTAACTTTGTCGATTAGTGACTCTGACATGTGGCCTGGGGTTTTTTCTTAGTAATGAAGAAAAAAATTGGGCATCAGTTCCTGAATATGACTGCAGTGCAGAGTTTTGAAATAAAACCAATGGTATGTGGCTGAACCTGCCTGATAAGAAGTTATTAAAAAAAAGTAATAATGTCTTCGTCACAGCAATGAAGAGATAAATTATATGTTAAATGGCAAAGCACAGCACTGCATATTTCATGCTCTGTAATGACTTAAGAGTTCATCATGATAAATGTTATTAAAATAAGGACCAAAGGAATTAAATGTGATGCTCTGCTACCTGTGCTGAGATCTCTTCCACTCAATTCTTGCTGCCTTGCCTTTTGCGTAGTCACTATCCAATATCACTTTTAAAGAACGTGAAAAGGCAAAAGAAGTAAATCCTTCATGATGAAAGCTTCATGATTAACAAGGGGACAAGAGGAGTTACCTTGAAGCTTTCCAACTGCCTGTAAAAAATGAGGTTTAGGTTATACACAGGTGGCATTATATTTAAATGTCAGATCTGGGCTTTGTTCCCCTCTTCAATATAAATGTCAGTGGCATTTTTCTGGGAAATCTTTTTGTTTCAGCTTCTGCTTTAATAAATTCAGACTGGCTTTCAATCTTGCCATCTACCTTTGTGTATTCAGAATTCTGTACACTGAAATTCTGCATCAGTTTGGGGTTTTTTTCCAGAAGCCATGAATAAAACACCAGTGGTGGACCAGGCATATTCCATAAGATCTGCAACAGTGGACAAGTGTTGTAGAGACAGTGAGGAGGAAATAAAATACCATGAACCCCCCCCAGCCGTAACCAAGGCAGGGGAGCTTCATTAGTGCTTGGGGCAGTGTTTGATTATATGAAGAAATAATGGTTTCCTTGCTGGGGAGGGAAAGTAGAACCAATAGCACTTCTGTCTGGAGTGGGTAAAGTAGGTGTGGGTAATGGAATAGCATTAGAGAGAAGAAATAACCAATACTCCTAAATACTACCCCAGTCTGCTCTAAAGTCAGATAGTTCCTAGAAAGCTGTATAAGCTTTGAAGAAAAATATGATGGTGTCAAAAGACTGCTGTTTGGTACCTGAATTACCTGTACTTCCAGATCAGTTGGCAGGTGCTGCTGCAATACCCCTGTGGGGAGGAATGGCTTCATCCATCATCGGTGCATTACTCCTGTCCTTGCTTTCTGAGACAGTTCAGTGCCCTCGTACCTCCAGCTGCTCTTACAGCTGCCATTCACACGGAGTAGCACCAGTGGGAAGGCAGGATGGGCTGTTGGCAATGTTTTTCTCACTTGGACTGGAAGGCTGGAGGAAATGCCATGGCAAAGTGTCCCCATCTGCTGTCTTATCACCTGCCCAGGGTACTGGGATAGGGGCACCTGTAGTCTCACTCAGTAATGCCAACTTTACTCTGTGGGCCCTTCAGCACTGGAATTACCTCTTTCATTTGAATGTATTTGATACTCTAAAAGAACAGTATCCCCATTTTCTTTGTGGGTTTTTCCCATCCAAAAATCTAGTTTGTTGCATTTAATGCAAAAAGATTTGTCTACTCTGAAATAGCAACAGCTGCCTTTCTATATGAAATAAAGTAAATGTTGGTAAAGCTTGTGCTTACCATAGAGATTATTTCTGCCCTGTCTTGCTAATGTCAGCTATTTAACTTCCAAAACCCTCAAAGGTTCAGCATCATTTATGTCATCCCTAAATGGTACTAAAGCAGCCAAGAGTTCTCCTATCTCATCATTCTTTGAATAGTTGACTACTAGCACTTCAAGATTGAAATATATTTCTGTAAAACCTTTTTAAGCTGCCTGTAATGATGCATAAACTGAGAAGTAACATTTTAAGGATTTGCATGAAAACCCTCTGTGTTCATGGTACATTGTCTCTGAGTTACAAGGCTTTTATAGCAGATTTTTATTGTATTCGGATACTTAAAGATGTTCAACTGTATTCTGTCAGAACTTTTTGGACGTGTTAAATCTCTCCTTTTTCACATCTTGGGTCTGTCAGTCCTGAGAAGCCAGTTTGAAAACAGCTCTTTAAAGAGGCTGCAGAGCCTGCTCAGCCTCTTGTGCTGCTTTGCATCTTGAGAACAGCCCTGACACACCTTCGTTCTGTTACACAGGTGTAAGTGCATGTGGTGTTCTCAGTACTCTGGTATCAAATACCTCTCTGGTACAGAAAGCACTGCTCATGAGGACTGGGTCAGCAAGCCAGAGACAATGAAATACTGGGGTTTTTCCCCTACTGGCTCCATTAACATTCCTTTTTAAACTTCTAATGTACCTAATTGTTCAGGATCCAACTTCAGCCCAGAAGGCTCTGTGGGCATGTCCCTTGTCTTCATGTTGTGTTTATTGCAATTTCACCTCCTTGAAGGAAAAACAAAGACTTTGTGCTCCTTTTGGGAAATGGGAGATGAAGGCAGGCAGCCAATGCTTGCTGAACAAAGTGTGCCTCAGGTGGCACTTGGCTCTGAGGCTACAGCTGCTCTGCCTTGCAGGCAGGCCGAAGTGCCTGAGCAGACTGAAATTCATCTCTGGGTAGAAATATTCATGTGCTAATGCAAGGGAAAGCAGACTTGGGTCTGTGACACACAGGAGAGCAGAAGGAGACTCACAGCTCGCCCTGCTGTCCTGTCTCACCTGTGCATATCCCTTCTGTCTTAGTGGCAGCGTCATGGTAGACCAATAGGTCAACCATGCAGTTTTTTCAGGAAAGTTTCATAGCTATCAAAACAATGAGGATTTGTAGGTAACAAAGTTTCACCTTGCTATATGCAACTTGAATTCCCAAAACTGAGTCAAGACGTGCACCAGGTTTGGTTTCCACCCTCCCCTCTGGCTTAGTCTGCTGATGGATGGATGGATGGTGAGCAGCACTGCCACTGTAATTTGAATCAGGACAGGATTAGCAACAAAAAACACGCTGTCACCTCAGGTGTGCTTTTTAATCCAGCTCCTGCAGACCTTTGAACAAACCATGTTGCACCAGAAAACCTCACTGTGTTTGAAGTGGACATCAGGTACCACAGAGTTTAATGAGCTATCCTGAGCTTTACAAACAAACATAAAGACCAGAGAATTGACAAGCAGAGAAATATTCCACAAGGCAGACTGACATGTCTTGAAGTTTGAAATTGTGCGGATAAGGCTAAGAACAGAGCTGATCCTTGAATGTGAAACCTCAACTTTCAATGAAGCAATGAAAACATGAGGATAGCTTGTGGCATCTAGGTTTTAAAGCACAATTTATGAAAAGAAACAAAGGCAGCTGACAGAGTAGAGACAGTTGGAATTTGTGTGCTATGGTGTGCTGTTGTTTGATTTAGGACCAGGTGCTGATATTTACATTAAGTAAAAGAACTTGGGGACATGTGGGATTCAGGGGGATATTTTTGTATTAAGGTCCCATCAAATGAGAGTGACAAAATGTGTTGGTTAAGGTACAGTTCTTGGTCGCAAAGACTGGTGTTTGCTGATAAAGGGTAGTTAAACTCATAAGCTTCTGTAGTGGTGATAAAAGCTAAAATATAGCAGGACTCAATGAGTGATTTTGTTCTCGGTTTCCTGTAATGTGGCTGACTGCCAAACTCCCTGCAAAAGTGTGCTGGCAAGGTGTGCTCTCCTTCACACAGCAAAGCCCAGATCTGCACTGACAAATGCCTGATTCACACACAGTCTTTGAATTTATTGAACAAAAAGCAGCTCCAAGAAATTGCTTGCTATAATCTAAACTCAGCTAAAAGGCTGCTCTGATTCCAATTTGGCTGCTTCCCATAGCCAGTTTTTAAAAATGTCTTTCACTGTTAATTCATTGTCTTTAAATATTTCTCTAATAACTTTCTTCATTGCCTTTGAAAAAAATCTTTGATCTCGTGAGTTGAAAATGTAACTGCCAAAATAAAAATAGAAAGGCTTATATGTTTTCATTAATGTGTTTGCTCAACAAATATGAAGGTTGCACTTCCAGTATGGGAAGGAAATATTATTCCAGTGCAGCTGCATCTCCTTTTTCTCCACTGGTGTTTTTAGTTCAGCAGTTGCTGAAAGTTATAGTTTCTGCTTGGCCCAGCTCCCTTTCCTCTCCTTGTATCTTCCAGAAGGTACCAAAGCCATCACATCATCCCACCACCTCCCTTCCATGGATTTCTCTCATTCTTTTTAGTTGCATCAAACTAAAATTTCCCCCCTGCAGCACAGCAGTGGCAGGGATATGAGAGTGTCCAGCAGAAGTGGCTGTGCCTCTGCTGTGGACCCCTCTGAACAGGCACCTGCTGTTGAGAGCAAGCCCGACCTCTGGTAGCCTAAAAGTTCCTTCATCTTGGTGGGGAGTTGAACTGTTTGTTGGCTCTGAAATTTGAAGTAGAGGACAAAAGTGATGGGAAACACCTACTCCCTCTCCCATCACCATTTCCCAAACACAGGTCCTTTCCCCTCAGGGACTGGCACCTGTTTGGTGCAAGATGGGAAGGGAGGTGTGTGACATGATGGCCACGAGCTGGGAGGGAGCACAAAGAAATCCAGGAAAGGTTGTTACAACTCGGGCAGGAAACTATTCTAATGAAGCAAATCTTGAGCAGGAAAACGCTCACACCTTCAGGGCTTGTAGGTCCCCTTGGCATATGTAGAATAAAACATCAGCTCCTGCTCATAGGATTCTGGCTGAGAAACCAGTGGGGCTAGAAACATTAGAAATGGGTTATAAAGATATAAATTAAAATTAAACCAAACTTTTCCCATTCACCATACTTCCTGCCATTGGAGCCACATGGACACTGTCCTGGGATGGGGCCTGAGGAGGGTGTGCAGGACACAGACAAGGCATTGCCCGACAGGCTGTGAATCCTTGCTTAGGCCTTTGGTGGCTTTGTGTCGCTGCCAACTGCACTCCAAAGCTAATTTAGCCACGTTTAGATCTGGGTGTCCTAAAGGACACTTAGCCTTCTGTTTCTCCATGGCTGTAATTTTGGAAGGGGGGAGGAGAGGGACAGCAAAGGAGGAACTTCACCTCAGTGGATCTTGCACACTGTGGGAGAATATTTGAACAAAAGTTAACTTTGCACCTGTTTCCTGGGGGCCAGTGAGTGAATCACAATCAGCTGTGCCGCGGGCTAAGGGGGCTCAGCAGCTGAGGAACCACGGACCAAAGGGACTGATACATCAGGAGCAAAATCAGGGCTGGTCAGCCTTGAGTGCTGCAGCTGAGGAGCACCATTAACCAGCTGCCAAGGACCATTCACTCCCCGTGATGCTCTCCCATTTTGCTACATTAGTTATGGTTTCTGACAACGACCTCTCTTGGCTTAAGGGAATTTTTTTTGAGAGAAGCTTCTCTATTTAAATTTCATGCATTGTGAATCTACTCAGAATCTGTCAGAGGTCAGTTCTACATTTGACCAACTTGCTTTAAACAAAAATAGTTCTGGAAAATTAACCCCTTCTTTGCTAAGCCTCCATGCTGTGAGTAAATGGTGCCTAGTGCTAGGAAAGGAAGGAGACTTTTCATGGGAGCCAAAATGCCAGGAGAAAGGAGTCCTCACTCAGGGCTTACACCAGTGGCCCAAAAAGTAGTAGTGGCTGTAAATAAAAAGACTAATCAGTTGTTGGGAAAACTGAGGATGCCTTAACCCATACCATGTTTAATTTGCTTAAAGAATTCCTACCCAGTGGTCAGGGCTGGTGGAGGATCTGGAGGGAGAGGCGTTTACCAAACCAGACTGGAATGGTTCAAAAATGTGTTAAAAATCAGTGTAGATGCACATGAATGTGCTTCTGAGCTCATTTCTGGTATATGCTTCCCTGTTCCTGGGGTTAGAGGTGTCTGTAAGTGTGTTGGCTTTGTGCAGCCCACTCTATGTGCTCACTAACTTCAACAAACTGCAGGTTTAGTCTTCCCAAGAATCTTGCACAGGTTTCTGCTGTGCCACTGATACGAGAACAAGAGCTCTGATTTCCTCATGTTTTGCTTCGATAGCTTGGCAATAAGTGATCTTATATTAAATGCCTGGCAGTTTTGGATCACTTGAGAACACAATAAAGGGGCCAAAAATCAGTGATGTTCACAGTCTATTTCTTATTGGTTGAACAATCTGTGTGGTTTTGTCTGCTCCTACATTTGACAGATTGTGAAATTACTGTGCCTCACTGTTTATAAGGAAAATAAAGGGCTCAGTACTATTTGGGTGTATTGAAGACCTGTGGAAGATTTTATAGAAGATTTTCAAGAGCTTGCCATGGAAATGGCAAAGAAAAAACTACTCTCAAGCAGTTTATACATTTCATAATTGCATTTTTCCTTTCCTTTTGGTTTTACATGTGAACAGGAAACAGGAGCTTGTTTCTTGTGTCTCTGCTTCCTGTAAATGCCAGAGAC
This sequence comes from Pachyramphus minor, assembly GCA_013397135.1. Lineage (NCBI taxonomy): Eukaryota > Metazoa > Chordata > Aves > Passeriformes > Tyrannidae > Pachyramphus > Pachyramphus minor. The sequence goes on along the minus strand of VYXB01007284.1, from coordinate 444,105 downwards.
ACTGTCATCCTGGCTGAAAAAAAAATGCTGTAAAATTAACTTACTTGTGGTTTTAAACATAATTTCTTTTTAAAAAAGAAACAAAGCCATTTTAATCTTTTTCAATTGTTGGGTTTTTTTCGCCAGGATGCCCAAGCCTTTCTGCTTCAGTTCAGATAATTGCCCCTTGCTTGGGTGCACCAGGACTGCACCAGACTGGGGAGGGCACTGCCTGCTGTCCTGTTGATGCCTGCAGCTCCCAGCTCCTCTTTGCAGCTCAGCCCACTGACACACGGTAAGAATGTGTAATTGTACTCAAATAGACGAATATTTTCTGTAGTGTTTTAAAAATCTTGCTCTGTGCATTAATTCCACATCCGAAAGAACTGGTAAATCAAGTATGTAACTTTTTGTTTTCTACAGTCAGTGCCTGCAAGGGTTGCCAGCTTCAGACTGCGCTGCTTCTTGCTGTGTTCTGCCTAGGAAGTTTCTTATACGGCCACAATGCCAAATGTGCAGGCTGCTATTTTTAGGGAGCCCAGTGAATCCTACCTGGTTCCTGGCTGTGGATTGTGTGGGAGCAGCCCTACAGACCACATGTGCTGCAGTACCACATTGTGCTCTCGGCCCAAGGCAGTGTTTCAGTGCCTGCTGCTCCAGGGAGCCTTTAGGCTCCTCAAACCCTGACCAGACAGGTTAGGGGAGATGTATTAGGGAGACTTTTGACCAAATGTGGCAAGAAATGTATTGTGGTTATTGTCTGTGTTTCCTTATCGTTTGTACTTGTGTGAAGCATCCATGGTACCCAAGCTTTGCTTTGGTCCTTCACTGAACAGAAAGAAATTTCCCCACCAAGGAAAGTCACACTCAGAGTTAGGCTCTTTCTGGATTGCTTTTCAAAGCTGAGGGACTAATCTTGTAATCCAAACAAAAATCAAAGTAAAAATCCTCCGTCTGTAATTGCTTATCTGAAATACTCAGCCAAAACACTCTTCTATCAACTTCAGCAAGGGTTTAAGTAGTCTTCAAAGGTGTTTCAACTTCTTAGATCAAGGTGAGTTTGGTTTTGTGAGTAAGATAGACTTGCAGCTCCAGGAAAGTCAAAGACTTTGTTAAAGCAGGAAATAGTCCTTTTAGTTCCACATGCAAAGGCACCTTCCAGTGTGGCTGCTGATTTGGGTTCATCAGAAGTAAAGGCTAATCTTCCCCTTGACATTTACAGAGTTGGTTGATTAATTCTCTTCTGAACCATGTGAAGCATTGCAAGGTTTTATAAATTCTTTCCTGGAAATGCTTAATATTAAGAGATTTTTCCAATTCCTCATTTAAGCTCTGCACATTCATAATTGAGATCTTACAAGGGAGAGCAAAAAAAAGGCACATCAAACCTGGCAGAGCACACTGGAAGGAAAAAATAAATATCACTGAGACAAAACATTGTTCCTGACATTAGCTGAAGGCTAATGTGGCAGGAGGGCAAGCTGGAGGCCTGGGCAGCAGCTGGTATTTATGGAGGGCTGTGTGTTGGCATTACTGCAGTCCTTCCACTGCACACGAGGTGGACCTGAACAAGGGGGCTCGCTGGGTATTCTCCACTTAAGAAAAACCTTTTTGTTTCCTCTGTGGCAATTTATTTGAATTTTCTTTTTAATGGGTTTTGGAAGTATTCTGTCCCTATGAAAAGGTACCTGTGAAAGGTAAACAGTTATTATTATATATAGTTCAATGCATATGTATATCTGTGTTTTATGTTGAAATAACAGTAGGAGCTGATAGACCCATGAGAGGTCAGAGTCACACTGTGTGTAGACTCAGACTGAGTAGGAAGCACTCACTGTCCCAGAGAGTTGACAACTCTGTGGAGACAGACAAATGAATGATTTCTGTCCCTATTTTAGGGAAATGAATGCAAAGCAAACATAAGGATTCAGATTCCTGCACGGTATCAATCTTTATAAGCCTTGAAAAGGGATCAAAGTTTCAAATTAGCTCTTTCCTTTTAAAAAACTGGGCATAGGTATTTAAATCCAGGCCTATATCTAATGTCATCCAGGTTCTCTAGGGAAGCCAACATGCATGCAAACTCCCATCCCAGAGCTTACACCTCTCAAGGCTCTCCAGTGGTGCTGCAGCAACCCAGAAATGAGCATCTCCAGTGCACCTTCTGGGCCACTGTTTCTGCCCTCTACCACTGCAGATCACTGGGGTGATCAGGCCCAGAAATGGCTTCTTATCTAGGCACTCCCTTCATCAGCAAGAGACCCCAGATTCCTTCTCAATGTGAACATAAACTAGAGGTATTCTGACCTGGTTATATTTTCAGTCCCTTGTAGGTACTATTTCATTCACTGGAAGAAATGAAATGTTACAGTGGAGCAGCACTAACCCATAGCCCTGCCAGGGCTCTTGAGCTTTAGTCCTGAAAGTAATTCCCCCTCCTTCTCTGTGTCAGTACTACCACAACTGAGGAGAGCTTCACCTCTCCTCCTTGCAAGGTGCACATCATGCACCATCTGGGGAGCTTCCTGGTGGATGCATCCTCCTTTCCCCTGAAGCAGAAGCAGGAACTGAACTTGGTTTTCCCTATGGCAAGGAAAAGATAGATGCTGCATCAAAGTAAGCAGCTTTCTCTAGGTTTAATGACACCCAGAATAACTGCAGTCAAATGACAGTTGAAAGTTTCAGGTCAGCCTGGACTGGTTGTTGAGTTAGGCCTGATGCACTGGGCACAAAAAAAGGTGAGAAGAGTGTGGTTTGTAGGTTCCTATTGCACAGCCTTAGTGCAGTAGGCACAACTAACTGCTGCCACACAAAGTGATTCCATGATGACCAGCTAGAGATATTCAGCTTGATCAGTGAGCAGGCCAGAGGGTTTTGAAGCACTGTTCCTTTTTTTGAGGTTTTGTAGGTAATACATTCCCCACAAAGTTAGCACCAGAGCAGTAATAGCACAAGGTCAGTTAAACTCGTTACATGAATATTACGCTCGGTAATGATCTGAACTTTAAAAAATATCTGCTTCCCATTTCAGAAATGAGACAGCTCAATTCCTTCCTACGTTTCATTTGTTTTAAGGCAGAGAATGGAAATGGTATCAATTTTTCTGCCAGCATATTAAACCATGTTTTTATTAACAAGTAATTGCATTGAGTCTTGGAAAGCATTAGCAGCAGGAACAGAAAATACTTCTGGAAAGCTGAAAAATATATTTCAGAGTCCTTTGAATAAAATTGTAAAACTGCTCCAGCAGGATATTTCCCTTCCTTGAGCATAAATGGGAGAATTTTATATGTTATACAGCTGAGAGCTATTTTAAATCTCATTTTGAACTCAAGTAATCTATGAAGTGAATGCTCATCTGGGTGAAAAGATACCCTGTACTTTTTTTTTTTTTTTTTAGACAAAATGAATACAAAATACCTGAATGCTTAACAAATTCAAGTGAAATTCAAAATTAAATTCACACTTGAGCCATATGTGGAATCATTTTATTTTCAATTTTGGACTAGTATGGACCAGCAGGGAAGGAGGGAGGTTGGTGGTAATTTTCCCAGGTCTGTCTCCTGTGTGGATGTAGTTATAACCATATAAGGGTCCCAGTGGATTAGTAAAATCTCAGTCTCATTGGTACATGAGACTGAAATGTGATGTGATTAAATGATCACCCAGCTTGTCTAAGAGAACCTTGAGAAGAGCCTTTATTACACCCCCTGAGCATGGTGAAATGAGGGAGAATACCATGAGCTGATGATATCTCTGGTCTTGCAAAGGAGGGCAAGGCAAAACTAATGGCTGGAAGCTAAAGTCAGATAAAGTCTATTAGAAATGGGGTGTTGAGTCAGTGACAGGGACAATCTACTGAGGGATGAGGTGGATTCTGCAGCTCTGATGGAGGCTGAACCATAGTGCCTTTGTGAAAGACAAAACGTCCTGAGCTCAGAACAGGGTGAGTGCAAGTGTTACAGCCTGAAAATAAATAGGATACTGATTTGGATATGAGACAGTTCCTCATGGCATTAAACACTCAAAGGGCTACATCTTAAATTTAATCCAGCACAGAGCTGCCATTCCTGCAGCCATGAGCTCAGTGAGCTGTAGGGGCAAATGTGTTATTAAAATGCAGTGACACAATTCTGGCTGTGAGCAGCTGGAGGTCAGGTCTTTGGAGAAGGTGCTACAATAATGCACCCTGCTCGAGCATGGAGGTTGGATCCATTGTGGTCCCTCCCAGCCTTGACCTGTTCTGGGATTCTGTAATGGCTGGGATTTCCAGGAGGCCCCTTTGGATCACGTGGCAGAATATCAAAGACTTTCCTGGGAGAGAGGGGCCAAAAAAATAAAGGAGGTTGACTTACAGTGATGGTGTTGGTGAACAGTGCTGGAAGTTCCCTCCAGCAAAACCTGACAGGTAGGGATAGGAATGGGGACACAGCTGATGGTGTGCAAGGGTTGCCAGGGAGGCCCATACCTTCCAGCTAAATTTACCAAATCAAGCAACTGGGGAAAGTCCAGGTCATTTGGGGGCATCTTTTCAAGCCAAGAAGCCAGCATTAATTAATGTCAGCCAGTTAATTCTATGATTCTGTGATTTTTGTTGTTGAGACTATAGGCACTGGGCAGGCTCCTTCCCACTGCTCAGGAAAGCATCAACCTGGGGACAGACCAGCAAACTCCTTCCTTTTGTTTTTCTTTTTGCAATTGAACTTCATGTAGTAATTTCTCTTAAAAGATTAAGGGACTGACAGAGTCCAAATCCCTCTGAATCCTGATGGCAAACCACTCGCTGACCCTGCCAAAACCAGGATTTCATCCTTGCTTTTTGTAAGAAAAGAACAATGTCCCAGCCTGACCAAAACATTCAATAAGTTTTTAAGGCCAAGCTATCCCATGGAAATGGTTTTCTCCTTTATCTCCTCCTTCACTGTCCAAAGGTAACATTTTTTTAAAAAAACCTCTGCAGGCTGCAGCAGCGCTTTTGTGATTTGAGGCTAGGGGGAAGCTGAGATTTTCTAAGGGAATAAAGTAGCAGTTTGATTAAAAAATGGCAGAACTTTCAATAACTCTTAAAATACGTCTTTTGGGGAGTGTTTATATCACCTTTTGGCACAGCTGGGACCTTGTGGGTCTCACTTGACCATCCTTAGATTTCTTTAAATCATTCTGATCACACTAAAAAAGTTGGTAACATTGAAAGCCAGGGCTCAAACTCTTTTTTTCACCTTTTCTTGCAATGAAGCACATTCATATTAAGGCTAATGTAGGAAAGTAAGCAGGTGATGAAAATATGCCTTAATCCTGGATTTTGTGGCAGTGGAATTTAATTCCCTTTGGTCCACAGTCCAGCTGAATGTGTGGGGGTCAATGCTGGGGTACCTCAGGCTGATCACTCACGCTGGATTTGGCACGTGGGCATGTCAGCAAAATCAATTCTGCCCAGGCCGTGTCATTTAAGGAATAAACTGGACTTTATTTCCTTCCCATTCATGGTGAAACACGTGAGCCTTGGCCACCAAAGGCTGTCAGGAAATGTGTAAAAGATACAGAGCAAGGAAGGTGAAAGGAAAAAAAAATGCCACTTAAAGTGGACAGAGGGAATTTCCATCTATTGAAAGAAGATGTCTCTTTTATAGAAAACAGGCTGTGAAGTATGTTCATTCTTTTTAGGCAACTTGATGAAAGTGTGTTCTTGATAAGGAACAGCCTCTGATGGGAGGGAGGGAGACAGGCCCACGGCAGGGAGTTATTAAGGCCGGTTTGGTTGGCAGCTGTAAAAGTAAATAGTAGTGCTGCTCTCAGTTCACAAGCAGCAAATGGGGGGGATTAAAGAAGTGGAAAGTTCACTGACCATCAAAGTGTAGTTTGATGTTTAATTTGTACTTTAAAAAAAGGGGAAGAATAAAAAAAAAAAAAAAAAGCAGGGACTAAATATTTCTGCAGGTCTTGTGCAGCCTCCATCAGACCTGCCTGGGAGCACTGGGGCTGTAGGGAGCAAGGCTTGACTCCTCACTTGTGTGGGTAGGTCTGCAGTGACATCTGTTTCCTCAGACATCATTTCTCTACCCAGGTTCCACCTTTCCTGTAAAATCCTGTCTTTCAGGGAGCTGGGGACATGTATCTGTGGCTTATCTGCAGCTACTGCATTATCCCAAACGTGCTCCTCAGGCCTTACCCAGCCCATTTCCCTCAGAAGGCAATGCAAGCACTGCTGTCAGTCACACTGCCTAGTTATAGTATGTTATTGGAAACACTATTGAACATCTAAAAATCAAAGGTTGAACAAAACTGCAACTCACACAAGGCTGTGTGTGGGCTCTGTGTGATGTGAATGTCACGTGCCCTGAACGTGGGCTCACATGGGCACAGCTGTGTCTGTGCCTCCCCTACCCAGGGATGGATGTGAGCCCACAGTGCTCACATTTACCCATCCTAAACGGGAACAGAAGTTCTGTCCTTTTCTGCAGTCTAAAAGAGAAGAAAGCTCATTATTTACATACAGCATCAGACTTCCCCTGGATGTTACACTGGTGTCTTCCTGCTCTTTCACTCATCCTAAAATCTGTCTGAGCTCCCGGCCTCTAGTTCAACCCAGAGACTAATAAGGGGAGAAAATAGTAAATATGATGTGTTACCTACAGAAAGACTGCTGAACAAAGGTTTGTTGTAGATGCTCTGGTACTTGAGAGAAAACTAAATATTTATTTTTTATAGCTTTTTGTAGTGCAAACATTCTGTACCAAAGCCTGTGGAACCTTGTGTTATTAATCACTGTGAGTATCCAAATTTTTATTTTAAGGCTAAGGCTTTTAGGTATTTGGAAAAAAACATAAATATGAGATAGATGCAGGGGAGAGGGAACACCTGTATAAAACAAAGAAAAAAGTCCCACAATTTAAGAAGAAAAAGAAAAGTAAAAGACATTTGATTTCCTCTCACTGATCACACCTGTACAGAAAGATGGCCATCTGATTACTTGGTGCTTTGAGATGACTAGATCAGCCTGTGCTGGCTTTTTTTTATTATTATATCCTTTTTTCTTCTTCCCTTTCCTGCCTCTTGCCCATAACAGAGCTGTGGGAAATCATTCGAATAGAGATCCTAGCACCAGTAATAATCAAAGAACTATTCTTTTCTTATTTCAGAATCAAGTAAAAACGTCATTGTTCTTTTTTTTCCCTGTTCTCTGCTCCTAATGTAGTTCATTATGGCCACCTCTCCCATTTTGGTTCATTTTGGGGTAGATGATGATGTAGGTGGTTGATTGCAGGGGGGGCAGGAGTTTCCCCTTCTGCACTCAGAGGATGCACACCAGGAGAGGAGTGTCACAGGCAGTTTAAGCCAGCAGCAGTGTTTTATCTTCCTCTCCCAGCAGCAGAATCACTGCGGGAATATCTCAGGATTGCTCTGCTGGGCTTGGAGGGGTTGTTGCCCTCAGCCTCCCAGTACCACTCTGTTTTGTCATGACTCGTGTTCCTCAGATGACTCTTTTTTGCCTGACTTCTGTCCACTCCTCACACCCAAGATGTGTGTGCTTCGTGATTTTCATTAGAATGTCACACCTCATTTAGGTTTTCCTTGCGAGATGATCTGATGTTTTTGACTTTCTGTGGCAGACAGAAGCCAAATAAGAGGATGGACTCTGGGTCTCTGCTCATGTCAGCGGCACAAGGTCCTGGAGATCCTGAAATAATCCTGCCCCCCATCATTTCCTACAGGATAGGTTTGAGCAAGGCAGTGGCAGCTGCTATGGTTTGCACAAGGAGGTTGAAAAGCTCCTTGTGCAAATTCTTGGAGCTAAATTTAGTCTGTTAGGGCTCAGTTTGAGGCTACTCCTTCCCAATCCCATTCCCATTTCTAGTTCAGGACTGTGTTTATTATCTTTCAGCACCTGCACAGCAGTCAGCCCTGGGGACTGAAGAGAATAATCCTTGTGTTTTGATCCTCAGCTCCTTTTCAGAGCTAATAAATAAGCTGGCTGCTGGTTTATGTCCCGGTTTGGAAGCCCACACCATTCAAAGGTGTATTTCATTGGTGCAGGTAATTAGCAAACATTGCCCAGCATTATAATTTGCTGTTTGTTTTCTCTCTGAAGCAAACGGATATAAATCGTTTAAAAGGGCAAACCTGTTCAAGAGAAAAGCATCCAGGCACCAAACAGCAGCTTCCAGCAACTCAGGAGATATTATTGACATCAACAGGATTATTGTCATTTTTAAGCCCCGCAGCTGCCAGTGATTACAGTGGTGTCCTGGGAAGGCAGCTGATCGCTGGCATTCCCAGCCAGCAGGCTCTGGGGAGGGTGGGAATTGCCCACTGCTGTGCTGAGATTGCTCATTTTGGAGGTCTCCTTACCACTGCTGCTGGTATTTTCAAGTGAACCTCCTGCTCCCTGGTGCAGAGGGACGGAATTACCAATGGGAAAGACTGTCATGAATGTTTACACAGTTTCATCAGAACTGAGAAAAGACAATAAACCAGCCTCGAGTCTCACTTATAATTACCCAGTGGGAAGGAAATTAAAATGACAGCATTTAAGTTTTCACTCTCTCCTGGTGGCATTTTAGATGTGGGGTCACGCTTGATAAAGGCAAAGTAATCAGCCAAGGACAAAAGCTCCTCAGCCCCATTTCGTGCTGCAGTGCACTGCCAGTGGGCCAGCCAGTCCCTCCTCTGCCTCACACAGGTATGTCATGCATTTTATTAGTCCCCTGTCATTCTGCTCCAGACAATGACATAATTGAATTTAAGCAAACTAGACTAGAGTCTCCTATGGTCTAGTGAATATTTATGTCACTCAAGCATCAGGAGCCCTCTGGAGGGGTTTGGAGTTTTGTACTTTTTTTTTTGCTTTCCTTAAATACTTAAAAAAAAAAAATCAAATGGCAATAACATTTTCTGGGGTAAACGGTTCTAATAGAGCTGCACAGAGATTTGGGTGGTCATATGCTTTTTGTGTGATACAAAGAAATAGGATTAGTTTTACCTGGAAGGCAGAGTCGTGAAGCTCCCCACAGGCATCTCAGGAAACGCTGATTCTTCCTGACTCGGGTGGATAAAAGATTCTGACACAAATGGTTACTTTTAAAGGAAATATCTCCTCCTCAGAGGATAATATTTTTTTAGCTATAATGTAATACTAACAGATTAGCAACCTGTTTCTTAGATTGGGAGATCTGTCTGTATATCGTGTTATGTGCTGCTCAGGGAATCAGGGAGGGAGAGCAGGGGATGGATGCTGTGGCTTTGACCTGTGGTGTGGAAAATTCCCTAAGCTGCCAGTGGAGTAGTGCTAGATTCTTGTTGCATTAATGTGTATGGTTACAGTTTACAGCAGGAGAAACGTGGCTGCATTTAATTCACCTTGAGCTGGACTTTGATTTGAGCAATCATTTTATGGAAAATAGTGGAAGCAGTAGGGGGGCTTGTTCTGATGGAGCATCCCCTCCGTAGGCAGTTCTCGTGGCCATCTGCAGCACCTGAAGGGGCTCCTTCTCCTCCACAGGAGCACAAAGGCTCAAATGAGTCTGCTCAGTGGCTGAGATTGGCCCTGGGCATAAAGAATCACAGAGTGACTTCAGCCCAGAGATGTAATCAACCCGTGACCTTGACCTCCTGCTAATTGTGGGACTTTCTAGAAAGTGCTTAAGATTGTAGGCAGGCACTGAACTACAGCAGGCTCCAAGGAGATGTTACAGTTCATCTTCCAGTTCATCTTCTGCTCGTTACAAGAACTAGCATAGACCAAGTTCTTGTGCTTTTTTCTCTTTTCTTTCATTCTTTTTAATATGACTGCAATACCCATGGTTAGCTGGCTAAGACCAGGCACTGAGAACCACCTCCCTGTGGCCTTTTCCCTCTGCATTAAACTTCCATGGTATTTAGAATGAATGTTGCCTGCATTCTCCTGTTGAAATAAAAAGCAAAGTTCCTTAGCAAAGTAATTAGGATGTGGGTCACAGGTTGTTATACAGCAAGTCAGACATTATTTAACTTTGCAGAAATCCTGTGCTAGGCCTTTTATCAAGAAAGTCCATTTGTTTTTAAAAACCCTTAATCAATAAATCCTAATTAAAATCATATGTCAGATAACTAGTAGTCCTTAAGATTTTGGTTTTATACCCAGGAGGGTCCTAGCTTACTGATGACATAAGTGTATTTATTTACTGACTAGATCAATATCCTGCTCAATAATTGCTTTTTGCCAAGGTTACAGGCATTTGGCTGGAAATAATTAGAACTGTTTCTGATGATGGATTTTTTCAAACTTGCTGTAATACCTGAATAAGCTCCTGCCTGGGTGCGTCTCACACAGAGCTGTGTTTAGTTCCATGTGCAGCACAGTCCTCCCAGCCCTCTGATTTTATTTTCTATGACCTGGCTTCCAAAACTTGCTACTCAAGGGGCCACGGTACGTGCCCTAAAGCTGATATAAGAAGTATATCATATTTACAGCATTTCCAGTTTTAAAGGTGGTGATATTTGTCTGCAGTGCCAGTGGGAAACGTTGAGGTTTGGTGGTGGGAACTTTGATGCCAGAAACTTTGAAGCTTCTGGGTGAGCTCTGGATGGGGTTGTGTGCCACTGCAGGATGTTAGTGGGCATAAAGATCTCCTCTTTCATTTGCAATATTTCTTAACTGCCTTGTGTGGGTCTTAGTAAGGGGTGGTTCTGTTCCCTGGAGCCAACAGGCAGAAGATGGCAAAAGTGATTAAATAGTACTGCTTTAGAAGCACCATATTCGTTCACCAGCAAGTCTCGGTGAGGGTGGCTGGTAAATCCCTGCAGTGCTGTCAGGATAAAGCCAGCAGCAGCAGAGGTCTCAGGTCTCCAAGGAGTGACAGAACAGCTATGAGATGCAAGGAATCCAGGGAAAATGGAAAATCCAAATAGCAGCTAGGCTTTATTTTATGAAAAAGAGGCTCTGAGAAAGATTAGATGCTTCTCTGAATTGTAGTTCCAGAAACCTCTTCAAACCAGCAAAGTTACTAAGAACACATTTGGTTTAACCTTAAACACATGAGTACTTCCATTTGGTTTTTATGGGATGAATAATGTGCACTAGTTTTGGTTGGGGTTTTTTTCATGGCTAAGTTTCCTTTGTTGTTAATTCCAGAGGCCTTTGTCTCTGAGTGAGGCTCACAGTTGAGACCTCCTCTTGTCCTTGGAGCACTCTGGGTGAGCAAGGTCCCCTCTCTGTCCTGCCGTGGCTGTGCAGGGAAGCTGCAGCAGGCAGAGGTTGTTTCGCTGCCACGCGCCTTCGCCGTGCGGCGCAACTCGGTAAGAAATACCTCTGACTTCTGCATCCCAGCCTTTTCCCAGGGCATCTGTTTGTCTTGGTGCACAGAAGCCAGCCATACATATTTATTGCTCAGATGGAACAATAATTAGGAAATGTTTCATGTGAATTATGCTCCTTGCGCTGCTGCTCGGTGTTGTGCGCAAATATATCGGGGAGTAAACACAACTTGATTGCAGTGACAAAGAGAAGAAATAGCTCTTTTTGGTGGGAATGCAGTCTCAAAACTGATCATAGTGATAGTCTTTGGCAAGCTCTTTCTTCATCCCTTTTCCTGTAGGTTAAGACTCAAGTCATTGATGCAATATCCCAGAAATAAGATTTCAGTCTATTCCCACACGACATCCCCAGCTGTGTATTTGGAGCCACTGGCACATAAATTACAGGGAGAGCTTATAGGAGCGTAAAGTATTTTCAGTAAAACCTAAACCCTTTGACTTTTAAGCTTGCTCATGACAAACATCCCAACTATCTGAAAACTAGAGCACATCCTCAGAGAACAGAATCTTTGAGTCTTCATAATCATTTAAAAAGAGAATGATATCACAGATGGGATGGTTAGAAATGAGCAGCCTCCTGAATGCGGCTGTATCATGGCATCCAAGTGATTTTCTCAGATTTAATCCTGCCTTTTCACAAGTCCCTAATTAAAACTGGAGAGTAAAACATAGATTTTATGCTTAAAATGTATCAATATCTGTATGCACACATACACTTATTCATGCATTTATATAAAGGAATTAACATGAAAATGTGTTTTCCACTGGAACTCTAATACCTCCAACAGGAAAAGCCATCAGGTTCTTGAATCATCTTTCCCTGACAATATCATAAACCTAAAGAACTACTTAGACTAAGTGCTTGCTTTTACGTGGCTAAATTTAGGTAGGATGATTCACTCTTAAGAGCCAGATTTGCATAACAAGACAATGGCAGTTAAACACCTAAATGCCTGGAGCAGATTTCCCGGCTTCCTTACATCCCAAAGCTGTCACTGATCTCTGTGCCACATGAGTTCTAGGAAATCAAACTCCATTTGTGGATACAGAAACCGTGTTGTAAAGACATGGCCCTAAAGTTGGGTTTAAATCCTAAGAATGACGTGTGGTTGTGTTCTCATTTTGAACCCATTTGCACTGTGGGTCTCTAACACCCTGTGGTGATGATTCCCACTGCCTGGTTAATAACTGCCCTCCTGAAGTGAGAGCTTCATAAAGGTCTGCTCGAGGAAGAAGAGTAATGGGAACATAGTTAATACCACTGCTAGAATTAGAGTGCCACAAAAGCATACTAGGGGATCTTAGGGTCAATGTACAGCATATAGACCAAAACCAATGCAAACAATGTTTCATGAAGAAAAGGAAAGTAGAAATTGAATTTTGTGCTTTGAATATGTGGCTGGGTTAGGGAGAGACATTCTTTCTTTCACCGATTTAATCGAGTTAAAAATAAATATTTTCTTTGAAGTGTTGCTTAGCATGTCTCAAGTTACAAGATTATTTCATAAAAGCTAACGCAGAGCTAAGCATCCAGAGCCTGATGCTCCTTGCTTTCAAAGACTCTCAGGCATCCTTATGGGAGCATGCCTAGTAAAAGTAACATTTTCTCCAGCTAACCAGAAAATAGAAAACCAAGGACAACCCTTCTAAAACCAGCATCAATTTCACAGGATGACAACTTCTGTGTTTGGAAGGCATTGCTTTTTATGTGTCTGTAGGACTGACAAAGTCAAACTAATAAATAAACATAACTCAGCTTACAAATGGTTTTTCATCTCTGCATTCTCTGGAAGTGTGGTTGGCTCGGTGGCAAACAGCTGAGCTTTGATGCAGCCGTGAGACCCTGAGCTTTTCAGCTCTCCAGGGACTGGCCAGTGGGCAGGCACTCTTGTTCTTGAAGTCTTCAGGTTTAATTCTTGGGTTCAAACAGTCTCTCTGGCAAAACTTGGCTCCTTTCCCTCCTGAGGCATTATCCTGCCTTCTGATCACATGTTCACACATTCATTGTTCTGGAGAAAAGAGGCCATGGGCTGGGCACAAAATACTGAAAGCTGTTCCCTCTATATTTTAAACAATGTAGGTGCTATAAGTGAATCCTTGTCTCTGCTTCCTCCTTATTCAGATGCTTCAGAGCTGATCCTTGTCCTCTAAGCACTGGGACATGTCCTCTCTGCTCCCATCCCTTTCTGTTAAGGATTGGGTTCAGGTTTCCTCAATAGGAGGAGCACATTTGTGAGGACAGTGGGTCTGCTCTGTCAGAATTTGCCCTTGGTTTTCCCTTTCAGACTGGCAATTCCATTTTCTGTCAGGAGATTAGCTGCTCTCTTCCCCACCTGAGGTTTGCTCTGGGCACCAGCCAGCTCTTTGAACACAAATGTTTCCTTCTGACTGCAAGCTTATCAAGGCTCTACAGCCCTCCACTGTGTGAAGGAGGGGGTCTCTTCTGGCACTGCCAGGAATCTCTGGCCACATGGGTTTCCAGAGGTTCTGATGGAGATGTGGAGTAGATTTTGCTCTCAAGGGTGGCCTGACCCAGGGCAAAGTGCAGCACAGAGCAGTGTAGTAGATGGAGAGCAATGGGTACACAAGGATAAATGTGCAATCACTGTTCACATTTCCACTGACAATCATATCTTAAAAAACAGCATCTGTGTCATAGCAGCAATTTTCTGTGATAACATTGCCAAGCATTTTTGTGCCAATTCATTCTTCAACACTTAACTCTGTACCATCCCTTTGGATGGATTGGGACAGCTCCTGTGAGCTCACAGCATGACCAGGCTGGGCTGGAGTGACAGTGGGGAGGGGGAGAACAACAAAAGGGAGTACACAACACATACAAGAAATGAAGAACTTGCTACCAAAAAGCAAAAGGTAAAGAACTTTTGTTGAGAAAGTGTAAGAAAGCATATGGTACCTGTTGCTTTGGAAATTCAGGTAAAGAATATTACAAACATCCAGCTTCATGTAATTCTGGTCCAAGATCTGTTTCTTTGACAGAGAAGTTGGGTTTTCCCCTGCAATCTGTTCTTATTACCCAGTTGAGTCCTTTCCCAAGAAACATGTAAATGAGAGGACTAAAACTGGATGGGTTTGTACCTGTCACAGAATAGGTGTTATCCCAGTGAATTATCATTTATGGACACTGGAAAGATCTGAATAAACCTGCAGTCATCTCAGAAATAATAAGGGATATGCAGCCTGTGTCCTTAGTAACCTACTGTAGTAAGCTCAGCTACTGCTTCTTCATACTGAATATTCATGAAGTCATTAAATGAATAATTGGGATACATTTACACTTTATTACTGTTATGGGACAGCCTGGGCACCTTAATAAGATGCTGATGATTCATTTTGGCATGACAGGAAGAGGGTGCAGAGGGAATTTGTCAGTATGACTTGCTAATGCAAAAATAATTGTTCCATTTTCCAACTTTAATGTCAAGAAAGACACTGATGTTTAAGAGTGAATCTGCCTAATAGTCCCTTTCACTGGGTATTAGAGATTTGTACAGAGCCAGTGCTCTGCAGTTTGCTCTTTCTGTTTCTGCAGTAAATGAAGAGTGGGGAAGAAGAGGCAGAAATACTCCCCCCAAAAAACTCAGAAATTACTAAGAGCTCCTGTACCTTGCAGATCAATTCTGATGCACTTGATAAATGAGGAGGATTAGATAAGTAAGCTGATTAGAATGTAATAGCATAGAAGGAATTTTCCATTACACTGAGACCTTGGCTCTCAAAATATAATGAAGCTTTTATGGGTCAATTTAATTATATTTGAGCTATACAAATATTTACCATGGCTAGATATTGAAAAGTTACAATCCTCTACTGTAAGTCAGCTCCATGAATATAACTTCTGTAAAGGTAGAAAAAGATATTTATAAAGGCAGTAGAAATGAAAATTGAAATGAAAACTAGGTTTGAAAGCTGCAGTGACTCAAATCAGCGTGCTTCTTTTTGTGGTTTTCAGTCATGGTCACCTCCCATGCGATGTCTTTCTGTTCGCTGCCGTCCATGTCTCTGTTGCCTGAGGTGTGCAGGGAGTGAACCTGGGGCTGAGTGGCCCTCAGGAGCTCACGGGGGGCCTGTGCCTCATGCCATGGGGGGAGCCTGTCTCTTGACTGTGCAAGATGCCAGTGGAGGAAGATGGCCTTGGCAGGGGGTACATGTGTGAGGAGCTTCCCCAGGGACTGATGGTTGTCAGGGAGAGGTGACCGTGGCAGACGTATCACACAGATAAAGGCAGATTCCAGCCTTCAGGCAGCTCACACACAGCAAATCCAGACCATGTACTCTACATCTGGCAGGCGGCTCCCACTGTATGTCTTTGATAAATAGGGCTTATTAAGGAGTTAGAAATTTCTCCTTCCCCAGAGAAGCTGTTTCGTACATTTTTCAATCTTTAAGCGAAAGGAAAAAGTTTAATGAAAAAGCCCCCATTCCTGCAATGAGCTTCCAGTCAGGGTTTTCCTGAGGTATATAAATTCTTAATTTGCTGTAGATAATGCCTACCAGATGATAGTACCAGGAGCACAAGTGGAAATGGAAGAACACCAGGCTTGGAGCGGGTGTTATGAGGTACTTTTTCATGAAGAGAAACATTTGTGTGTTGACTTAAGGCAAGGCTGTGGAGGCAAGAGAAGCCAGCTGAGGTCAGACAGAAAGGCTTTGGACCTGCCTTCTGGAGCAGGTGAGCTGTGCAGGGGTGTATGGGGCTGGGTGTGAGGCTCCCCCTCACTGAGGTGCAGTGAAACACCCCCGTGAGAATGGAAGCACGTTTGTGCTGTATCACATCTGCAGAGCGATGCTGCCCCGCAGGAAGGGGCAGGCCTTGGTCCCCACGGGTGACAGGGACACCTGGTCACCCAAAGCAACGTGTGAATCTCCTGTGTGAAGATTCTCAGGGGGACAGAATGTGATTTGTACGTTGAATTTGTCTAGTTACTGATCGTGTGGGTTGTTTTCATCTTCCCTTCTGTGCTGTTGTTCATGTGCAACACAGCACTGTTGGTGTATCATATAAATCCAAGATTTCTGAAGGAGTTTTTAATCTCCATGGTTTTGGAGAGAGGATCTTTACAGCTTTTCTAGGGTGTGGGAAAATGGCCTAGAATGTGATGTGTTTTAATGAATGACTGAAAAAGCAGAAAAGACTATAAGAAAATAAAAATAATAAAAGCCTTCTTGTCATATAGTGAGGCTCATCAACAGCACTTAGGTGGCCTTGCACCAGGATTTATCACATCAGCTCTCTTTCTTAGATGATGAAACAGAGGCTTACAAAAAAGCAGTTTTCCAAGTTTAAATAATGAATCAGTGCATGAACAGGGGATGGAGTGTGGGTCTTCATTGTGGGAGACCTCCAGCCAGAACTAGAGTTGGAAATTAGTAGTTTAGCAGTTAGAATATCTGATTTTTTTTTTTCTTATTTGTTTAGGGAAAGGGCTAATTATTTTCAGATTAATTTTCATTATTCACATTTCCTTATGACATTGACATTTCTAAAGGGGACCAAGCAAAATATTCATTATTAAATATTTAACCTGAAACAAAACATCATGTTTACTTTGTGTGGACACTTACTGAAACAGCATATTGAAATGAAAACTGGAACTTCTAGTTTGCTTTGGAAAGATGTTCCAGCTTTTAGAAAAGTCATAGGATTTTGAGTCTGGCTTCCTGAGGAAGAGCAACATCTTGGGAAGTGGGTGATTATGGATGTGTGTGCCCCCTGTACATGAGCCTGTCCTTAAACACTTTTGAACTGTGCATCTCTCAGTTGAGAAAATTTTGACTGATCTACCTACAGTTTGTCAGTGGAGTGGGGAAACATGTTCCTTCTTTTTACATTTGGTAAGATAATGGCCAGCACTGAATCCTGTGCCTGCTTGTTCCAGCACCCTCCTTCTGCTGCAGCTGAAATTCATCTTCAGGCAATCTCCTATTTCCAAATGAAGAGAAAAATCTTCATATTCTGCAAAATGCACCTATTGATCTGGATCTAACTAGAGAAATCCTTTTGAAATGAATTTCCAATAAAGCAATAAAACTTACTCCTTTAATAAGTTTACAGGGCAAAACTCATTTGATAATGCAATAAAATATTATCTCGATCACAGGGCAGATTTGAGGGCACTTGTTAAATGAGGCAGTGTTTCCTCTTTGCAGAGACTTCAGTGCCAAGTTCAGATGCAAACTTGTTCAAAAAACACAATTTTGGTGTAAGGTTATCCTTGTGACAAGTTTCCAGCACGGACAGTAGAAGTAATTATTCCTTCTGAGCTATCAGTAATTTCTACTGTAACTCCTCACAATGGCAGAAAGCTTCTGCCTGGGGAAAATTAGGGGATGGGCTGAGACTGAATGTAGTTTCAAAATGTATATTAGTAACTTTGAGGTGATTTTTCTGAAAAAATGAGGTTTGTCAACAATATACTTACATGTTGAAGAGAAATGTCTTAGCATTATAAAACTTACTACCATCATCTGGATTTTTTAAATAAAATATTCATAAAGCTAGATCTGAATTTCAAAAAGAAAAATAGCCTTTAAATTCTGATGTAATATATTCTCCCATCTCATTAAAAAGCAGAAATCTATCTTGGATCTTATATGCTCTTCCTCATTACAAGACTATTTATATAACAGTCTGATAGACATCAGCTCTTCTTGGGCTTACAGCCCTTGAAAATCTTACAAAATACTTTCCTCACTGTTTTAGCCTATATATCTAATTTTTCATTATTTATAACACACAAGAGCTCGACTCTCAAGGTCACACTCCAAAGAAGGTTTTGCTGTATCTCAGTTCCAATCAGCTGAAAGAAAAAAACACCAGAGAAAATACAGTGGAGGCAATCAAGAACATAATATGGGTTTGGTAAATGCTTTTCAAGGGTGGAGAGTTACTGAGGAGCTTTTTAGCGAACACTTTAATGGTACATTTAACTAATGCCAAATTGCAATGGGCTTGAGTGAAAGTCCATGTGATGTGCATGTAACTACCCAAGAAATCCGTTCTGACAGCTCTTTTTTTTGCAAAAATACCCTAAGACAAAAGGAGACCTTGGAGCTCTCGTGCTTTGTATTCTTGCTGGATCTTGCTTTCCCGAGATGCGTGCCCAGGCATTAATCCCAGGAAAGGTTTCATATCAGAGCACTGTTCCAGGAGAGCAGAGCTAAGCTCCTGGTGAGTGAGCAGGCAGAGCTTACCCTGCAGTCACACAGTTACCACAGTGCTCCAGATGTAACCCTGCTGGCGCTCTGAATCTGCAGGCAATGGCACAAGGTGGAGGGACAGAGGCTCTGAAGCCCAGTGTGTGGGAAGGGCTCGGTTTTTAGAGCGGCTCTACAGTTTCCACACACACTCTTAAAGGCAGAATTAATTAGAAGCAAGGACTGTTTAACATTCTGTGGAGTTTAGGAAATTTGTATGAGATGTAAACTGGCTTGGACATGAATTAGATTTGCTCCTGCTACATGCCAAGGGTTTGTTTAGCCAGGATGGAACTGTGGCATCTCAGCACATAATCACATCTGCAGCTGATGCTCGGCTTGTTCAGTGCAGAGGGTGCTACAGTTTGCCTGGAACATCCTCCAGACTCCAGGCATTTCCTTGTAACCCACACCACAGCACGCCAGGAACAGGCACTGGTGTCTCAGAGCAGGTTGGTGGCCCCCCTTCTCCCCAGACTGCTGCCCCTGGCACTGCTGGCCACAGGAACAGGTTTCCATGCAGAGCAGGGCTAGCACTGTGTTCATACAGCGAAGTCAAACAGGGACTGATGCTCCAAGTGCTGCCCCAACACAAAACACAAAGAAAACAACAGTGCAGGAAGGGCCAAGATCCCACCTGTGCTCAGCTCTCTCCAAAGAGCAGGGACTAGTTGGACATGGGACATTTTTTCAAGGTCCCAAAGTGGCTAAAGCTGTGTGTCATTGTATACCCAGTGATGAGGATACTGGTAGCAATATGCCAGAAGAAAAGTCATCCTAATTCCTAGTCATTAAAGATTGGTTTAAATCTTTGGCATGGCCCATGGTATAATTTCTGAAACAAATAATTAGGTAACTAACTAGCTAAATGCAATTGGATGTTGTTCTCATCCCTCTGGATACCCAGTTCCTCTCTTCCATAAAGATTTTATGCTATCACAAGAATGTGTTGTGGACTGCTGGCAAAAATTCTAAATATTCAAAATTCCCTGATTCTGTATTTATGACTTAGAACATTGTATGATTTATTTCAGCCATTATCCATTGAAAGGCTTCATTATTTATTTGTCTCCTACTTTCTGGTCTGAGAAGGACATGAGAGTGGTACTGTGTAAAGAAGGATGCCCTTCCTTCCTCTTAGAGGATTAACTGGCCTGAGCTGTGTCTGCAGAGCCAAGCCAGAATCTTCCCTTGCTAAATGTAGGCCTGAAGCATTTCTCATCACTTGTATCCTGGGTACCCAGTGGAAATTCTATGAGAATTTGACCACTGCATCCAAGTGCTTCCCATCTATCTTTCCTGATAATTACTAGCTGGTAAGTGCCTGCTAACAGCAGTTAAAGCACAGGCTGGGTGGGTGATCTCTGCAGGATCATGTTAGCTTTCCTTACCACAGGAGTCAGAGATACCTTCTGGCAAGTCAGAAAGGGGGATTCTATAGGTGTCCAGTTGGGATTTTAACTGGCAACTTCTGCAAACAAGGGAGCAGTGAGACACAACCCATCACCACGTGTGTGCAGTGTCTCTGGTGATGCACTTACCCACGAACCAGCCTTCTCCCCCTTACAGGTAGAACTCTTCTTGGCCAGACATTGAGCTGATAGTGGTTGAGGCCAAATGCAACTTGGAAGGGAAAATAAATGGAAAGATGAGACCCTTAGTTAAAATAACATTTTTAAAAGGAAGAGAGAGTCTCAGTGATTTGTAATGAGAATTGTGACAGGGAAGAAGAGAGGTCACCCTGAAAAATTTAAGGAGTCTTAAGCAGGATTCAATTTGTACAAAAGGATCTGCAGTGCACCTTGAGGCATCAGAGCTATAAATCATGCCTTTCCAGGGCTCATTTATCACCACAGTTCGCCCCAGGATGTGGAAAAGGAGGTAGAAGCGTTCCAGCTGTTTCATGCAGCAAAGTGTCATTGATAAACGCAAGTCTCCAAAGTAAACAATAAAATATCAGTTATAAGTAAGACATTTGCAAGGAGCCTGCATAGAATTGGGTTTCCTGTGCCTTGCTGAGTTGTCTAGATAGTGTCTTCTTCCTCACTGGTGACACCGATTCCTCATACTTGGAGCAGTTCTTGCAGCTGAGAACAGGTGACCCAGATTTCACACCCCCTTTTCTTATCAGTACTGGGGGGCAGGGGGTCAGCAAGGCTGGAGGAAGGAACTGGTCACGCTGTCCTTCTGTCCTTGCCACGCTCCTGGCAGCACAGCTGGGGCCAGGATTGACACCTGGAGTCATTTACCATTGCAGAGGGCTCTCTCTTTTAAAGTCCAGCATTTTCTCAGCAAGTCTGCAGCCCCTTCCCAGGGATGAAAGGATAATGAAATTAGTTCAAGATACATACACCCAAATAAAGCCATGGATAAACAAAGTACCTTCTGGCCAGTCTGGTAAAGCAGTGCTGGTTTTGCTGCCCTTGCAGGTGCCAGCTGAGGCAGAACAGTACCAGCTGCTTGGTGAGCTGGGGCCTGCCCCACTCATGGTGGTCTCAGGGGGCTCCCCAGGGCTGGACGAGCTTGGGGTGACAGTGTTGCCAGATGTGCCCTGAAACCTCCTGCTCCCTGCTGACTGTGGTGTATGACAGTCATTAATCATGTGCAGAGCTGCTGCTGACTGTAGTCATGGAGAGAGCAAAGGGGCATTTTGAATTCACTTCGTGGCATGCAGCAGTTAACACGGGAGGGGGATGCCTCAGTGTATTAATTTTGTGCAGGAATGTAGCTGCATAATGAATACCAAACATTTTAATAACATCTCATGTGACTAAATCACAGCATAATGCCTTCAAGTTCCACATGTCCATACACTTGTACAGCACCCAGAACAGTCAACTCCCACAATAATCTGAGAGTGTATTTTCAGTCCAGATAGTTTGTGATGTTTTCTTCGGCAAAGGCTTTTCGTGTTTGTCCAATGTGTTAGTTGCCATTGCATGGTAAAACTGTTGTAAGCTCCCTGCAACTCCTTTAATTGTAACAGTGTGTCACCATGCTGGATAATAGAACCAGGATGGTGAGGTGGAAAGGTTTAAGGCGTGTAAGACTGCTGGTACCTGTAGAAGTGAAGGTGTTCCCAGTGTGTAGTGCCTGGAGGGCTGTGCCAAGCTGAGTCCTGCAGCGGAGCAACTCCCAAAACCTTGGCCCTGTGCAGGGAAAGGGCTCATCCTGAAAGGCCAGTGCCAGTTTTGGGAACACTGCATGGAGCTCCCCTGGTGCCCAGCTGCCAGGTGTCTGTGGGTCAGGTGTGCCTCAGCTGTCCCACACAAACCAGGAGCAGGGCTCTCCCCTGGCTGCTGCTGTTGCAGGGCCTTGACTGCACACTCGCTGACCAGTGAGGTGGATTAAGGATTCCTGTGATTTTTGCTGTGGGGCTCTGTGGGGTATCCTAACTCATTCCCTCCCCAGATCCATGCTTGCATGGAGAAACCTGTTCTAGACCCATGCACTGGAAGAGGAAGGGGGACTGTGGCAGGGCCACCTCCCCTCCCTGGAGCTTCTCCTAAAGCTGACCTGTTTGCCACCACCCTGTGTCAAGCACACAGACACAACCTGTCCCTGATGATTTGAACAAGTCTGAAAATAAGATTCAGCCCAGGAGATCATCAGTGACCCAGTCCCAGAGGGCTCACACTGCCTGTTTAAGAGACGTCTCTAGCCAAGAGAACCAGTTTTCAGGCACCCCCTGTGAAGGGGTTTGCCTACTGCTGCTCTTCTGCTACGAGTGATGTAACCCCAGTGCAGTACCACAGCAGCAGTTCTCTGAATTGATGCTGCTGCAATGGATCGGACTGTAAACCTCAGGAAAATATCCAGAGTCAACGTCAGTTTAGTAGAAAAACTACAAGTTATTTATCATCAATGGATAATAAGATTCTTATAGACTTGCCTTAGTATCTATTTGCTCTGGGGGAATTCGGGCCAGAAATTATGGATGATTCCTTAATTGCAAAGATTTATGATAAAAAAATTGTAATACTTTTTCTTTAATTGTTTGCAAAAATTCATGAATATTTTTACGGAGTATAATTTTTCAGACTGCTTTTGGACATAATTTTTATTAGGTATTATTGTATTGTAGGACTATTTATGTTTTGCCATCAGTCTAGTTACGGCATTATTAGTTAAGCTCATTAGCCTAAGTGACTGAAGGCAGACTTGTGTGCTGCAGAAGGTTTCTCTGTCTTTGCATGCTGCAGTCCAGCTTGTCTTGGATGCCTTCTGCTGGCCAAAGGAATCCAGCCCATTTTCAAGGCACCAATTGTTTTTTTTTTGTGGAACTGAAACCCACAGGAAAATAGCAGGAATTAATGGCAGTTTTCAGTTTGAAATTTGCACTGTGAAGTGGGTAGCAAGGCAGTGTTTGCATTTTTCTGTGCTGTTCAGATACATGTCTTGGAGAAGGGTTGAATTCTCTCTATGTATAGGAAAGGGGAGCTGCAAGGTAACCCCTTGGGCAGGAGGTGGGTAGTGCCGTGCTCCCTGGGGGCTGTTCAGCCTTTCAGCAGCTGCGGGTTCCCCCTCCGTGGTCTGAGTGCACCGTGAGTGCTGGGCCACGCAGCCACGTGGGACACAACGTGAGTGACCCCCACATGGTCTTGGAGCAATGTTCAGGTGCAGGGCTTCACATCTGGGCCACTCTGCAGCACCTCGCTGCAGAATCTTTGGTGTTCCTCAGTTTCTGGCACCGAGTTTGTCTCCCAAGGAGCCTTAGCCTTGATAAATCAGCCTTTCACCTGGCACAGAGGGGTTGGAGTGATTCCCCTTCACCTCAGTAAAACTCTGGTCCTCTGCTTGTATCACTTCATTAAAAACAACTGCTGCAGTTTAAACTGATCAAGAAGGAAATATTTTTCAAGCCTTCTAAACCTGAGGCCAAGTGCAGTTGCTGGTGTTTTATTAATTTATCAATTATCTTGTGAACATTCCTTCCCTATCCACCATTAGTCCTTCTAGAAAGCACGACATGCATAACCAAACCATGTAGCTAATCTGAGTAAATAATCAGAATTCGTTACCTTAAAACACCATAATCCAACAGGATTCTGTAATTTCAGGGAAATCAGCCTGGTTAAATGTGGCTCACGCACAAGAGCTGAGTCCTGTAATGACTTGGATCGGTCTCAGCAAGGCAGAAAGGTCTCCAGGCTCAGAGCTCCTGTGGGAGGCACAGAGGGACCAGGGGCAGGCAGAGGCTGAGGTCTGGCTGTCTCCTCACATGGTGCATTGGCTCCTCACAACTGCAGAGCTTCATCCTTCCCTCTTTACATCAGGGTTGCTGATCACAGTCTTATCTTACAGACTCTGTGTATGTATTATTTTAACTTAGTACCTGATGAAATTAGGGGTGTTTTTCTTTCTGTTTTGCTCCAAATTTATTTATTTATTTGTTTAAGGAGAATTGATTCAAACAGTTATTTCTAGGGAATCCATTTTCTAGTGTATCAACTAATTGGCTTTTTCCTTACTGTTCCTCAGGCTCTCATTTAGTTTACAGTTGGACAGTCCTAGTTAGTAGACCAGGTTCAGCCCTGCTGTGAACCTTCAGGCAAGATCATAAATACCAATTCTTCTATGTCTATGCCCCCACATCACTTCTGCTTGAGTTGTAGGGTCTCAGCAGCTCACAGAATTTGGCTGGGAGGTTATATGGGCTATTAATCAGTCTGGAATTGTAGATAAGACATTAAAAGTAATTGCTTTCCAACTTACTCTGAATTATGGTTTAGGGGACAAAATGGAAAACAAACCACCCCAACTTTCCCCTGCCCTCCTTATTAACACTATTCACTATTGCCCCCAAACCCAACCTGAGCCTGTATCCTCCCAACCTCAGTCCCCAGCAGACACGTGAACATCCGACAGGCAGGAATTACAGACAGGGTTATGGCAGCCTTCTGCACTTGCTTGTTAAACAGAGCTGTCCTAATTTATCCAGCAAGGTGAAAATCCATGTGAAATTAGGACAGTTTTGGCTGATGACAAGGCTGTGTGAATATCCCTGTTTTTTCCAGCTGGCTTCCCCTGTGCTGGGGCTTCCCAGCCTGTGGTTCTCCTCTGGGATGTAATTTGTCCTTTATGAAGGGCTCACACTATCTTCACTCCTGCACAGGATAGGATTGGAGCCTGGGTGAACCATAATCACTACTTAATGCTCCAGATCTGGGTTTTTTTTCCTGGCCATACTGAAAGCTGTGCTGAGCTGTGCACTGGTGATTTTCTGTGTCTCAGCAAACTCCCCCCAAACTCCTGCCTTGCCAATGAGCCCTAATTTTCCAACAGCAAAAGGCCAGAACATCCTTATCCCAGCAAGTTAACTGACCTCCTGCAGGTCCTGCTGCCCTGCTCCAGTCTGTTATCTTCATTGTTTCCCTCTTCCCATCACTCTCAGAGTGTAAGTTATTGATTATTCTGCCAGGGGTTGCTAAACCAGAAAATTTTGATCCCTCAAATGAAAGTGTGCAACACAACTTATTTACTGAACTGCAGCCAGATTATCCAACACATTTTTTCTGTTCTCTGTGAACGAGAATGAGTGCTTTCAGGCCTGGCAAGCTGGGAAAAATAATCATACTGTCTTTCTTTATCTCACCTCCAATAGAGGCTAAAGCCAAATTAAACGTGACCTTGGTTACTAAGGAGGGCTTGGAGCAGTCTGTACCTTTCCAACCTCGTGCAATGCAAGAGGCACAAACAGTCCTTTTTGGTTCTTCTGATACAACCCAAAGTTGCATTTTAAAAGCTTCTCTCGACAGGGTTCAAGTAGGAAAAGCTGTAGAAGTGGCTTTAGTGCTGGCTTCCCTGGCACCCCCTGACTTCCCTGACTGGACAGCAGGAGCTGTCAGTGCTACCCTGGCCTTGGGTCGTGCTTTGAAGCAGTGACTGTGCTTTATGGACTTGTCTGACAGTGTATTAACTCCCACTTTCTAGTTTCCCAGCTGCATTCTCCACAATCAGCAACACATGAAGCGCATTTGAAAGCAAAAATAGCGCTGTGGTAAAAATAGCAGTGCTTGGTTTGGGGGCAAAGAAGCAGCTTGTGTATTTACCTTAAAAACATAAAAATAATTTAAAAAATCTTGACTCATTGGAAGTGTTGACTTTCAGAATATATTCCACAAATCAGAGCAGAGATCTTGGACGTTTGACAAATAATTCCAAGATTAATACAGATATATATCCCTGAGTGCAAGGACTTTAATCAATCCCTAATCTCCCAGAGAAGCAGTTTGACTTTACCTGACAGCACTGTGAAAAATTATCTGCTTCTATGTGACTGGTATAGTAACAGCAAAAGCCATTTCCTTGGTTTTTTATTATTCAGTTTTTAGTATAGATAGCCCACAGTTGCTCAAAGCCATGTTCAGGGCGTTCCACTGAATATAGGAGGCTTTGGATCAAGCCCTTGGATACTTTCCTATTAATAAATTACATCTAAAGGAGTTGGCAACAGCCCTCCAAGTCTGCAGGTCTTTGAAACTCCCGAAGCTGCAGCAGTTTAGCCCTGGACTGAAAACACACCTCTGCACCCGTGAGAGCAAACAGGGAGCAGGGAGGTGGGAACTGGGGCCTCTAAGGTCTCCACTCCCAAGTACTTTGCTCTTCCCTCTCTCCACAGCTGCCCAGTTCCTTCCTTCTCCCCAAGTCATTTACAGCCCATTTAGCTCCTCATGGGCACAGCAGATGGTGATGGATTGCCTTGGAGTCTTTTCCATAGCATTGGTTTACCACTGGGCTAACCCAAGGCACACTGCTTACTTTTATTAGCTATTTGATTAAAATGAGGGACCCCAACATATCATTCTGTACAAAAATAATAACAGAAATGTAACAGTTAGGCAGCTCTGTGAGCAGAGTTGTTAAAACTCCAGCATATTCTGCCTGATGAGCTTCAGTAATAACTCACCAAGAGACCTAAATATTCTCTGATGAGAGACACCGTGATGACTAAAAATTGAACAAAATATTAATGGAAGAGTCATCTATTGGCTCATTTATGTATTCCTATATAATGATATATGTTATTTATTATCTATCTTAGTAATATATTAATGCAAGCTTTTTACAATAGCACTATAGAGGATCAGAGAAAATAATAATACATTGCTAATAAACATTGTCGCTCTGGTTTGCTTCTGTTTGGCTTGGGTTGTGAAACTTAAGATATGCCCAGAGCAAAACAGAGTGAACTGATAGACCCACATGCTTGTGTTCTGATCATGCAATGTCCAAAGTATCTGTGTAACTGTACCTACTTCCCTTGAAACCACTGGGATGATTCAGTGTCCATGAATGAAGCCCACAGGGATATAACAGCATTGTGAATCCTCTCTGTTACCATTTCTTAGGATCACAGTCACATGCTGGCTGAGACCATGGACCCATTGTGCTTAGCATTTTACTTAATGGAGAGATTCCTAAAGTAATTTATCATTTAAATACAGAGGATGTGGGTACCCAGGCTTAAAAGTAGGAAAAATAACCAAACCAACAAAGCAAAACTGTGAGAATGGGAAAGCATCCTCTGTGTGAGTCATGTTGTAGAAAAAATTCCTTTGCACCAGGGTGCTGGTGTTTGATTGCACCTCCAGGTGCTGCTGCAAGAAATACAGAAGCAGCAAAAGCTCCACGCCCTGATAAGGAGCCTTCTAATTGAACAGTCCTTGTAAAGTCTGAATTTCAGTGCCACATTTGGTGAAGCAGACTTCTGAGTTGAAAAGCTAGCATAGGACAGTTAAGAGAACATGGATAGATCCATTCTAACATCCCAATTTGTGTGGAAACAGATATATAATATTGTATAACAGTTAAATTAGGAGATATATTTCCTTTAAATGCAAGTGTTCAGATTCTGGTTTGAAAGCAAGCAGGGGAGTTGCTCTCTTGAGAAACCTGTAGGTGACTGAACCCAGGGTTTTCAAGGCAGGTGCCAGACCTGCAGTGGATTGACAGCTGTGCCACTGTGCCAGGACAGTGCTTTGCACCAAACCTGACCTCCTGCTGTGCATATTTCCCACATACTGGGAATTTGCATAACCCATCCATAAACCACTGCAAAGCTCATAAGAAATTGAGCCCAGCATCAGCTATGGCCACTATATCACTGTGTCTGAAAATACAGCTCTGTTGTGCATTGACCTCTTCTATCTGGAATTTGGATTTTCCAGCCTTTCTTCCATCTGTTTACAGAACCAGCCCCTCTGGGAAACATAAATAAATAAATCTTTTCCCCTGTTCATGCTTATGACATCAAATGATGGAATAAAATGAAATCTCTCTCCTTCTTTCTCTCCTTTCAATATTTATTCTGGGGATTTATTTTTTTCCCTCCTTTTTAGGCTTCAAGGTTTCCCTCTGATAGATCACCTCACTGTGGAGCATTTCTCACACTCTCCATGCAGTACATCTCAAGCTATTATTTTAAAATGTAGTTGGAGCTGCTTTAAGCTGAAGATAGTGCAGAGGTTTTAGTTTTTCTTTCTAGCTACAGTGGACCTGCTCCATGAAAATTTCAACTCCATTTCAATTGAAATATTGTTAGCACAGAATAGTGCTTTCAGTAAACACATGAAGACCAAGAACTTCTATATGTTTACTTGTCAGTTCTGTCCCCACAGGGCTCTGTTAGTGCCATAAACCTTTATGCTATCCTGAACAGAATTCTCAGCTGGTGTGAATGGGAATTCTATTTGGGATAGAGAAGGGCTAATTTAGACTCTATGACTGTCCAGTACTGTGATGAAAAAGTTGAGTGCACAAGCATTCAAGAGGAAAAGCATTAATCTGTGCTGTGGAGAGTTCCACACAGCCAAAGCTGTCACACAGCTTTGTTCAGGGCAGGCTTGTGTCAATGCAGGGTGATACTAAGGCCACAAATCAGTGGATGTGCTAAGAATCCCAAGCCCTCCAGCAAAAAGCGGTTTAGATTATTTTGTAAAAATAAAATACAGTATTTTCCCAGCACTTTCCAGCAGCTGCAGCACTGGCTGGCAGAGGTGGTGGGCAGCACAGGGTGGCAGGAATGCTGCATTTGAGCAAGGGGATGGAGGCTTACAGCAGAGCAAGCTGCTGCAGGGAACATGGCACCTGAAAGGGGGTGTCACTGACAGGTCATTTAATGTCGGCATTTGTTCACCTTTGAACTGGCTCAGTCGAGGAGTTAAGTCTCAGGCTGAGGAAGGAAGTACCAGTGCTGCAGGCTGGCTCCTCCTTTCCATCTCCTTGTTTTCCTACTCTGTAAAACACAAGGCTGGCTCTCCCTGGATGGAACAATGATTTTTTAGAAGCCAGGGCAAGCCCCAGACAATCAGATTTCTCATCTGCATCGTAAATACAGCAGCAGCTCAGGTTGTTCAGGCTTTATTCAGCACCCCACCCCCAGGGTGGAGGAATGCCAGAGAAGCCACATTGGTCCTGGAGTGACCAGGAGGCTGGAGGGGCGATTGGAGGGAGGCAAGAGAAGGAGCTGTTTGTGGCCAGTGCTCATGTGCTTTGCAGGAATGCTATAGTGGGATTATTGTGGAGCTAATACCAAAACCTACAAGTGCATGGTCACTTTGAAATGTTGCCTAATCTCAAGAGAGAATAATCAGGAAGAATTTAAAGTATCTTAGATCTAAATGAGATCTGCACAGGCGCTTAAATGTTGCACTTCTGCATATTCATGAAGAAACATGAGTCTGAGAATCTGTTTAGCCAGCCAAGATCAAAGTAGGTACTGGGACCTCGCTGTTCACTCAGAGCTACTCATATACTGGGGTATGAGAAAGCAGCAGATGAAAAACCTGTTTGCTCACTAAGTTCTGAAGGCAAGTGAAAGACAGTCAGAGGCCTTTTGCAGTCAGGTCATTAGAAATTAAATAGGAGATGTTTTTCAGGTATGCAGGATTGTTAGCCTGATGTCATCTCCCCATCCAAAGCTGACCTGTATATGACTGAAGGAGAGATGTTTGATGCATGGTGCCTGACTGAAGATTCCACCTGTTCTTCTAAAATAAATCTGTTCTCCTACATTGTCTGCTCTTCACCTATCCAGGTATTGAAATCACCAAGTAAGAACCTTGGAAACCTGGTCTTTCTGATAGTGACTTGCAGACTGAGCTGGTCACCAACATGTGGCCAAAGCTTCTATTTCTGGCTTGCCAAGAAAGCACAAAGCCACATACTGCCTGCTCAGGTGGGCAGTCCTCCCTCTAGCCCATATGTCAGCAAAAATCACTGGTGCATGGCCATCCAGATAGTACCTGACATTGCACAGGGTTTCTGATCTATAATACTTGCCTGTAGAGCCTGTCTAACAAATAGGATTGTAAGCTCTGAGCCCACTGTCACAGTGGTTGCTCAGTCTATAATATCACCTTCTCCTGAGAGCACACAGCTCTACCAGCTTAATTCACACATGCACTTAGATACCACTGTGACATGGCAGACAAAATACAGAGATAGGAATAATTGGTTTCTACTGCATTTTTAGGTCTAGTGGTTTTCACTGATGTTAAGCAATCTTCTGTCATCAAAGATTTTCCCCCAGACTCTCAGTGCTGTCAGGAAAGCTCACTCAGGCCCTTACTGGCTCATGGATGTAATCAAGGACTGGCTCCATGCCTGAAACAAATTGGGGTGAAATCTGTCTGGAATCAACAGAACTGTATTGATACACTCCAGCCACAGACTGCCCTGTTGGTGCAAGGCTCAGGGGAAACCAAGGAGCTTTAAACTAAGCAGAGGAGTTTAAAAAACTGTAGCCATTTTTCTGCCCTGAACCCTGATCTTTCAAAAGAAACATTACCCACCAGGGCCATAATTAGAAACATTTATTAGGAGAATGTGGCAAGAGCAGGGAAGCATGTGTTTGATAAGTAAGATTCATTTCTGTGTCAGGACTTCTATTTTAACTGCAAACCTGCAAAATATCCATATCCTGGCTCAGTGTTCTCTGCCAAGGCATTCATGCTGGGTTGGACTTGGGTAATTTTGTTGTTTTATCACAAATTTCATACCTATTTTCTCTGACTGTGTTTCACTTTGTTCAATATATTTTAAATAGTTCTACTGAATGTGAGGGCACTCAGTGACACACTGAACAGCTGCGTTTTGTTAAAGATAATCCAAATTAATAAAAGCTAATAGTTATTCGTAGTATCAGATAGATTTTATCTCTGATCTTGATTTATGTGCTTTTGCCATTGGTGCTGAATACATAATTTCTGTGGTGGGATACATAGCAATTCCATCTTTGTTGTGTGCCAAGAAAACTAATGGATTGCACGAGGGCTCAAGTGTAGTGGATAAATACACAGCTCTTTATCATTTAGAAAAACGGGGAAAGATGAGGGAAAGGTCAAGGGGAAGTGCATGTTAACCCAAAGTCACTGAAGGTTAGCAGAAGTTTTTCAAATGGTTTCAGACAACCCCGTGGAGAAATGCAAAATTCTTATGTGCAGACACTGCTCTGGAGGCTGGCACTGGTACAGTCTGGTGAGACACCAGCAACATGGACAAGATCACAGTGCCATAAAACACAAGTGTGCCCCCGGCTTCTGAGTTTAAACATTTCATCATCTGTGTGAAGGTTGAGTTCAGTGTGAGTCTTGTCTTCATATCCTGGAGATAATTCCTCCCCTCACTGAAAAGGATCAGACTTAACATATGGAGCACAAGCACCTGTAGTCGTAGTGTCCAACCTTGCAGGGTATTTCAGAGGGGAACAGAAGAGAGGATAAAAAATGAGAGCTGCAGCTCTAAAATAAAGAGTGGGGTTTAGAAATGCACTGAGCATGAGTTAGCTCTGCTTGTGTTGGAAGTACAGTGGGAACAGAGTCAGGTCATGGCTGAAGGTTCCTGGAAATCTCATTATGTGTGTCCTTTTTATTATTTACATCTTTTATATATATCACATAGTGCCAGTCTAATAGCAGTAGATAAGAATTACTTCTTTTTTTCACACAGATCCTTTAATTTAGAGACACCCAGTAGTATTCTAGTGTTCAGGTTCTTTGCTCCACTATTTGTAAATCAAAGTCTTAAGCTGTAGTGCTTTATTGAATA
Source organism: Pachyramphus minor (assembly GCA_013397135.1). Lineage (NCBI taxonomy): Eukaryota > Metazoa > Chordata > Aves > Passeriformes > Tyrannidae > Pachyramphus > Pachyramphus minor. Next base: position 412,566 of record VYXB01007284.1, on the reverse strand, counting down.
CAGTGATAAATGGGGATGAACTGCATTCTCCCCTATAGTCATAAAATTGATTTAATATTTCAATTAATCTTTGCTACACCTTCTAAAAAAATTTATGTGAATACCTTCTAAATAAGTCATCTTCAGGACTTAAGTAAATACTAACATAAATATAATTTAATTTATTCACTCTCTTTAAATTCCTTTCTAAGGCTCTTGCAGTCAAATGCAAGTATTGCTTCCACCAACCAGAATACAGGAGTATCAGCTGAGATTGCCTTAACAAAAGGATTGTCACATTTTCATTAAATACTTTTACATTTGAAATCTGGTTTCCATATACAGTGAAATGGTTCCTCACAGCTTTGCAGAGGATGGAAATTATATAGTAATCTATCCTTTAATATCAAATTAGAAGAAAATATTATTTTAAAATAATTGAAATTTCTCTTTCCAGAAGACAGAACTGCACGGGCTCTCCTAGTTAAGGCTTTTCTTATTTCCCCTCTGATACAAGATTGCAGAGGGGCTGACATGGTTTCATGCAGCATTTTTGTATATGTGCATTTCTTGATGTGAAGTGCTGTGATTCATATTTTTTCTGTAATGATCTGTCATGTTCAGAATTCAATGAAGAGCAGACACACAGCTCCTACTAGACTGTGCTAAGGTAGCCCAGAAGTGGTGAGATAAATGGGTGTGTGGATGGATGTGCTGTTAACTTCAGATTTCTGAAGGCTAATGCTTGTTGTGTAAGTACTTTTCCTCTAATTCAGAATCTGAAATTCACTAAATGTAGCAAGCAATTAACTGTGCATTAGCAAGCTATTTGTGGAACACACGTCTGCCCTCCTGGATCTTCTGTCACTGCCAGTGTGTGGCCTGCTGATGGCTTTGAATCTAATGCTATAGACACCCTAAGTCAGGCCTGCTGTTGGATAGAGGTGCCCACAAGCAGCAAAACCCTTGCTCGGGACCACCTTCCCCCCCGAGTTCCCAGCACAGCATAGGGTTCATTTCTTCACATTGTTTCAGAGGGAGTCAATTAGAAAGCTTTTTTTTAGCTTTTTTTTTTCCTTTTTCTAAAAATACAACTGATTCTATTTGTAAGCATCCTAGAGAAATGCTCTGGTGGTACAGAGTTACATCCAAAAAAAAGAGAGTGAGCTCTCCCATTGCAGGCCATCCACTGAGAAGTGGTCAAACTGCCCAAGTAAAGAGGATGGGACTTCCCTGTGCTTGCTCTGAGCAGCAGTTACTGCCTTCCCTCACTGCATTGCTTATGGCCTGTGAGTGATACTCTTCTGTGCATATGACTGCAGCAGATAGGAAGATATATTTAAAACACTGGAATGAAAAGGTACCCAGCAGACAGGGTTGAAGGAATAGTTGAAATGGAGAGTTTCCTCCTCCTCTGTTCCCTCACAATCTCCCCATTTTGCTAACTTTACAGTCTAGGAGATTGAGTTAAGGGCCTTAGGCTACCTTGCAGTTCAGCTTGTTGAGTGCAGCTTTAGTTGGAGAAGCTGAGCTGATGGAGGAAGGAGAAGATTCTCCTTGAAGTGGACCTGGAGAGGAGGGAGACCAGTAAACTGGGAGAACCTGCTGGGAGCAGTGGTGGAGGTTACATTTGTCTGCTGGTAGGAGCAACACACTTAGTGCTTATTGTTCCACTTCACTGTGTAGAGGCATAGTAGGCTCTAAAATATTTGTGAAAACAGTGAGTACAGCTAAGGCAGTTCTTTCATCTCTCATTAATTAAACATGTCCAGAAATGTTGAGGGGCAGCACTATATCTGTGCATTTGACACTTTTAGAGTAATTAGACAATTACATGGCTCCTACCAAGAAGTCTAACTTGGGACCACCATCTGTAACCTTCAGTTAAAGCACAGTGTATCCATCCGTTTATTAAGTGGTACTTTTACACTTGGACTCACTGGTCTCTTCTCTCCTGCTGTTGGTTGCCAGATGGAGTTTAGGTCTGCTTCATTAAGCCCAAAATGGTTGGGCCATGTTTGACTTTCCTGCCTTGTGGTACCATCATCCATCCCTCAGCGGCACAGGAAACCTCAGCGCCATGTTCCAGAAGTTACTGAGACTTTTGTGGTCAATCTGCTACGAGGAGTAAGAGATTCTCCTCCTCACTCAAACCAAAACTTGAGAGTCTTGACCCTCCCAGTACAGGAAAACACTCTTCCCTTACTGCACGTCTAAAAAAGGGATGGGGTGAGCTTGGTCAAGGCTGCATGGAGGAGAACCTCAGCTTAGGGGACAGCTGACCAAAGCTGCTGGGGTCACCAGGCTGGGGAAGAGCTGTGGTGTGGGCAGAGAGAACCTGTTGTACTTTCAGTTGTGTGTGGTATATCTGAATTAGAAGGAAATGTGAAAGGAATGGAAAAATTAAGCTCCCAAGAAAGGTAAATGTCGATATTCTGATATTCAGTAAATGTTTGACTATGTGGAAAACATGGCTCAAAAATGATATTGGCATAACATTAGCCCCCTGAAGCTGATGGTAATTCTATCCAAATGCTGTGCACAATTATAGAGGTCCAGTACAATTAGTGTCAGCTAAATCAGGTTAAAAATAATCAATAGGAGACTGTCATTTTGTGTGTCAGTTTAGATCACACAGGGGCTTTTTATAAATCTCAGTGGGAAGAAAAATAGCTGGTTCTTTTCCATTTTGGTTCACACAGTGAGGGCACAGATGTCTGGCATTTTTTCAGCTGCTTTTTACAAGTGGCGCCACGTTGCCACAGGGTGCAGTGCCAAGATCCCCCAGCTCAGGGCTCCAGCAGTAGATGAAGTCCTCACTTGCTCCTCCTCTCACCTGCCAGCATGGGCTGGCAGTGGGCAAACACAGGACAGAGCTATTTAAAAACAGAACATTGCTCATTTCATGCCTGCTTCTCTGAAGCAATCTGCAATATGTGCTGGGACTATTCTCCTTTTTAAACACAGCAGGCAGCCATTCTGAGTTACATGCTGGAGAGCCCCAGAGCGTCAGGAGGCTGCAAGGCTGAGAAGGAATCTGGTCTCCTGCTCTCACAGACCCCAGGCAGAATGTCTGATGCCTCAGTGGAGGCTCTGGCAGCCTCCCCCAGCACACAGAACAGGAGCCATCCCAGAGCTGGGCAGGCAGTGAAAGGTCTCAGCAAGCCCTGCCTGAAGTGAAGAGGACAAATTGCACAGTGCAGGCACAGGTCTGACATGTGCAGGATGCTCAGTGTGCAAGAGATGGGTCTGATCTCTGTTGCTCACTTGGAGCTTGTCTTCCTCATTTGGGGCTCACTAGTGCTGAGGAAAGGGGGGGGCTGTACCAGCTCTGGCCAGCAGAGACCCCTCAGCCTCTCCCTGTACCCTCTGCAGTCTGGATCTGCCATCTCCTGCCTGCCTGGCTCCCTGGGCAGGGTGACAGCATGGCTTTAAATTTTGGAAACACGGGAGGGAAATCCCAGGAGGAGGAAAGCCAAGGAGGGAAGCCAAGTGCTGAATGTGAGGGGAGTGTTGTTACCCTGCAGTTCTTGTCTCAGTCTCAAGCTCTGCCCAGTTTTACCAGGTGCTTTGTGTCCTCTCCCACTCACTCCACTGTGCATCGACACTGGACTGAGCCAGTTGGGTCCATTGCTGCCAATGCCAGCAGCCCTTCTTATTCTATATTACTTTTGTTTTCCAGCAGTTTTTTCCCATTATGTCACATTGGCAAAGATCTCCTTGGACACCCACTGCCTGCCTTCTTCTGCCACATAAATATGTCTGTGGGTGGGCAGGCACTTTTCAGCTGCCAGAGTAGGGCAGGGGACCCAGTCTCCAAGCAGCTCTCCAGCACTGCACTCCCTGCAGAAAAGCCAGTTAGTCACTGGCCACATGCACTGCTGGTGACACCGTGAGAGGCCCTGGCCCCTGGGAACCAGCTGTGACCACCAGCTCACCTCCAAGCAGAACCTGAGGAGCTGCCATACGGTAAAACATTGCAGATAATGAGCAGCATCGTGGCTGCTTTTTGCATGTGCCCTCATTTCTAAAGCCCTCTGCTTGCAAACCCACTCTGAATTCATAGTAGTCTGATCAGACTGCAGAAGGCCACAAGAGTACATTAATGGATTAGCTTTTCAGTCATTTACATGTTAGGGGTTAAATTGGCTTGAAAAGCCAGTTTAAACGTCCTTTAAGCATCCCGTAAGCTTCCTGCTTTCCCCTCTTCTCCTTGAAGCACAGCCAGGGCTTTGCCCCCTGTGAGGCCAGGAGCCTGTGTGCAGCTGCCAGCCCTGCCCATGGCACAGGGTTGAGCAGGAGGGACAGAGTGTGTGGCTGTGCTGGATCCTGCAGCTGCCAGGGCCTGGCACGGGCACACTGCCCACAGCAGCCAGGGCCGGGCACAGGCACACTGTCCTGACCTGCCTTTGCAGTTCTCACCAGTTCAGCAAGAGCTGTGAGGATCCTGTAAAGGACGCTTGTCTGACCATGCAGATGCCACTGTGGGCATCACGTGTATTCCTCTCCAGTCCCGTGTATCCCGAGTGGATCTTGGCAGGAGTGGGGATGTTGCATTACATCACAGGGTGTCAGGGTGCCCAGTGCCCCAGGGCTCCTGGAGAGCAGCCTTGGTGGCTTCTCAGGCTTCACACTTAGAAGCAAAGCAAAGCAAACCAGTGCTGCACAGACACGGACGTGGGTGAGCAGTGCCAGGGATCAGTGTGCTTCCATGGATAGCTAAAGAGTATACCATGGCTTGAGATTTTCTTCCAAATTTTTCTGCATCTGGAAGGGTCCCCTGGCACTGGAAGTCCTCATATGGCCGTGATGGTGCTTTGCCTGAGCTTAGTGCTGGTCCAGTCCTTGCAAAGAGGATCCATGGGAGGACAGTAGCAGCTGCAGCTGGGCTAAGCTAAAAAGATGTCTAAGCTCAATGCCAGTCTGCACACTACTGTGGGCACCTGCTGCGCTGTGGTGTGGTTTTTAGCCAGCTAAACATCTGAGATTCCCTTGAATTAGGAATGCTTCTGGTGGAGGCCAGCCCTGGTGTAATAAATTCATTGTTTTGGTCATGTGTTACCTGTAGAGCAGCAAAGAGACAGACACACCTTTCCAAAAAAAGAACAGCTTTGAATTTACCACGTTGAAGTATCCAGTGTTCCACATTGATTCTTACAGCTTTCCCTAGCACCTGGAGCAGTGGAAGTAAATAGTTCCTTGTTTTACTGACACAGGAGAAAAATCAGTATTGCCATGCAGATTGGATCTATTTTCCTTTTGATTAAACGATATTGCCTCCACAGAAGTCATCAGAGTTCCAAATAGTTTGCAATTAATCATGAAGAGAGTAAATGAATCATTGATTTAACATTAAGAGACTTTTTTTTTTTTTTGGCAATGTATTCTCCTGACAACTTGCATTACCAGTAACTATCCAATAAAGAATAAAATCATACATTTGGTCTGGTTTAGAATGTGCCTCAGACTTCATAAGCATCAGTACAGATACAGCTAAGCAAATCATCTTGTGATTGTGAGCTCTGGCTGGGAATACATTTGGCAATAAAGGTTGTCAGTGGAAAGCAATGACGAATAAGGGAGGATTTTGTCTGGTGGTAGAGTTTGGGCAGTTGAATGTATATGTGCATGGTGAGGAAGGGCATGCAGGGAGCTGGCAGGGAAATACCTGGCCTACATCAAAAGACATGTTCTAGCTTTTTGTAATGGGTGTGGGGGGTGTGAAAAAATGTATATGAGCATATACCCAAAAATCCACACTGGGATGATTATATATTTGAGTCCATATGTAAACTACCTTCACTGGAAAGGAAATCCAGAGAATTTTACAAATGTACATGTGAAGATTGTGAACTTAAGCACTCAAAAACCTGTGGGTTTGACTTCATGTGTCAGACAGTGTGACTTCTGGACAAAGGTCTCCCGGCTTTGGGGCATTTGTCATTTGTTGTGTTGAACCAAATAGAAGTGAAGAAGGCTGCAGCAGGCAAGGGGAAAGAGAGGCCTGAGCCTCCCACTCCACACTCTGCATCTGCCACACCCAGCAGTTGTGGGACCACACGCAGCTGGATCTGGGAGAAAATGTAATTTTTAGTTTGGTGAGTTACTTTTCTATGAGCTCAGTGAGCTGTATCCATGCACTGCACAGTAGCACAACCTGAGGCTGCCAAAGCATGTGGCAGGAGCAGGAGAGAAGGGAGCACAGGACCACTTTTGTCAACAAGCACCCGCAGCTGGACTGGATGCAATGAAATCCAAAGCCTTAAAAGAGAATATCACTCCTGTGCCTAATGGAGCAGGGAGTCACGTGGCAGCCTTTTCTACAGTACCACGGGCTCTCTACATGAGCCAATTCCCTGTCCTCAAATTGCAGACACATCATTGCACAGAGATTCTTACTCATCTGTGAAATACCATCTTTGGCCACAGCAGGTTGTGCCTGTACAGGTGCCTGTGCCAACCCAGAGGGCTGGGCATGGGAAACCAGGCTGTTGATCCAGGGTTGGGCTGTTCCCTTCCTTCCTTTTCCTTGCAAACCAGGTATTACATATAATCACTGGATAAGATGAAGAAGCAGATCAGAGAAAACACTAGAAATAACAAAAAGGTGCCCACAGTTTAGGACAAAAGACTGAATATTTGGTCATCTGATGGGTATTTATATCAGAGAGAACTGTTAAAAAGCTAGGGATTTATCCAGTGTAAAGAAAAAGTGCATTAATATATAATGTAGTCTACTAAGATGCTGTAACTTTATGCACATGAATATTCAATTCACCACTGAAGTGAATGATTCTGCTTTTAAAGGTAGGTACTTGATTTTTAGGTACCTCGCTCAATCGGAGCCCTTTGAGCAACTTCTCTTAATGACTATTGCTTGGACTTGGCCATAGAAAGTTTTTATGGGGTTCCAAGGTTAATCTACCAGTATCATTCTCTTTTCCCATCCTCAAAGTATTATAATAACGTCAAGTTCCTTTGTACCTTTTATTATGTTTTTGTCATCTCTATTGGTCCTTAAGCTTAAAAATGTTTTCTAATCCTGTAATACATGAGGGGTGGAGGGAAGCTTTTGGAACATCTCATGTCCCAATATCACCTACAGGTGAACTCAAATGTCAGGCTTATAAAAATATAACAAATGGTAAAATATGTATATATCCATAAATCTATTTAAGCAGAATCAGTGATGGATGAGTGCGTTTACATCTTAGAATCATATTTCTTCTAACTTACTGGAAGAGGACTCCCATAATTCACTGGAGAGTCTCATTCTTGTGAATTATTGTCTTCATGATTTAAGGAATATTTCATCTCCTGAAGATGATCTCCAACCACTGTAACCTGTATTTGGCTTTCAGCTGTATTTCTTTATCTTGCTTAATGCCTGTGATCTTGTGTACTTCAGTGTGGAAAATTGGAGTCCCTGCTTTCTGGTTCCTGGAATTTGCTTATTCAAGATGCTGTAAGTAAACACAGTGCAGCACCACAGCCAGCTTCTATTTTCTCCCTCCTCCTTGTGATCATCACTTGTTTACTTCAGCAGCCTTCGTGCAGCTCCTGAGCAGCAGCGTGTGCTCCTTAATGACCGAGTGTGCAGTCGTTAAACTGGTGACACGTGGTTTGGTCTTATGGGTCGAACATGGGGCCTGGTGGTGGGGAGACAGCTGAATTCCCAACTGCTGGGCATGTGCTGTGTGACCTCAGTGGCAAAGGGGAGGGTGATGTCTCCTCCCAACCTTTGCCTGTTTGCTGCAGAACTGCAGGCCCTGGGGTGGCACGTGCTCATCAGCCACGGGGGCACTGGGCCTGGCTGGGCTGCTCAGTGCTGGGTAAAGGCCATGCTGTGGGGACCACAGGAGAGAGGATCCGCAGCCTTTGAGCTGCTGATATGTAATGTTTTGTTCAGTATTTAAAAAGGCAGTTGTGCTGCTGAATGCCCAATGGGAAGAGCCTTACAGAGCAGTGCTGTGGAGGTGAGGAAGGAGCGTAGGGCCAGGCATAGGGCTGGGTCTGACCACAGCATCTTGTCCTCAAGCTGGCCTGGAGCATGTGATTCCCAATATAAATCACCCTGGGAAGAAATCCCATGCTCTAAAGTAATTTCTTCCCATCCTTGCTCTGGAAAATGAGGATAATAATACTTGAGCTATCTTCTCTGAGTGTTGCTTAATATTTGAATACTGCTTTGATCCCACTGAATGCTAAGGATTATTGCTCTGTATAATCCTTATAATTCTATTATTCCATGAGTGAAGTGATTCAAATAAAATTGGAAACATCTTTTATGCTGACCCAGAGCCAAAGTACAACTGAAATTTTGTATCTCTAGCTAGTGGAAGAAATTAAGCTCAACCACAGAAAACTTTGGTTTTTTCTGAGTCGTACAAAGTCTGTGAAAGTCCTTCTTTATGCCAGTGGGCTTTGATTGGGAGCAGTAGGGACAAGTAATCCAGACAAATAGTTAAAGAGTCACCCTGATCTCTTTAAAGCTTCTTGCTGTTTTTTCTATTTAACAATCTACATGGACATAGGAAAGGAATAAGGTAACCTCCACAAAATTACTGATGCTATTCTCTGAGCTAGACATTACATCTCAGGGCTGAGTCAGCTCAAATTTCACCTGTCATGTGGCTCAGAGTATGGGCCAGAGGCTGTGAAGGTCCAGCTACAAAGTTTTCATTTTGGTTCTTTCCCTGCACTCCTTTTTTTTTCCAAATGTGTCTATCTGAAACTTGTCAGCAATGTTTGTTTCTGATGAGCAGTGGAGTCGTTGGAGATGGGTTAGTGGGCTGAGGAAGGATATTTAAAATGGATGATAGATGAAGACCATTACAAAGCTATTACCATCACACAGTGTGTAGCTTAAATACCTTGAGGATATGCGTGGGTTTGCTAGTGGAGAAATGACTGTGTGAGCTGAAGACATTAGTACAGGAGTGATTATGCAAAAGGCACAGTGCCAGGCTGTGTGAAGGGGGAGCGGGGGAATGGTGTCCCAGGGAACCTCAGCAGCCTGCGACTCAGCCTCGCCGCTCGTGGGGGATGTCAGCAGTAACTGTGTCTTCTTTCAGGCCTCAGTTCTAATTGCTAATCACTTACTGTGGCTGAGATTGTAGCATTGCTTAAGAGATCCTCAGTTTGTGCCCTGTGTGACAGGGTGTGTGGGGGCTGCCCTGGGTGCTCAGGCTGGTGAGAGGCAGCAAACGAGGTGCGGTCCTTCTTCCCTCATGCCTGAGCGAAATCTGTGAGATGCTTTTTAGAAAGGATGAGCATGTTGTGGAACCATGGGCAGCTTCAAAGGGCCAACAAGCACTGGCTGCCTCTGAATGGAAAATAAGAGATTTCCAAGTTAGGTGGCTTCATGCTCTGCCATCCACGTGCTGCCTGCTGTCCTGCAGCCCTCAGTGCCTCCGAGTAATAACACACTGTTTTGCTTCTCAGTAAATATCTTTTAAACTGATGAATTCAAAAAGCACTTCAGATGACATTTAAAATTTAGAACCAGATGACTGAGCCGTGAATAATGAATCTTACCCAGTAGATGGATGGCACGTTACTGTGCAGTTCTCTGCCTCTCAGTCATTGTCAGCTGAAGCATTTTTCTCTTCCACCTGGTTTCCCTCCTATCATCCCTCCTCACCCCCAGAATACACAAGGCCTATTCAGAAATGCTTAATTTTGAAGAACATGTGCACAGGGAAACTTTCAAACCAATCAGACCTAATCACAGATCCATTTTTCTCCTTCTCTTCAGTCCTTACCTGAGGGTTGGTTATTTAAGATGCCAGTCTTTAAACTGGGGCTTTCTCAGCCCATCCTCACCCCATAGCTCTGCCAGCAGGGTCTCCCAAGTGCACAGTGGGACAACAGGACAGCCCTGGCCCTGCCACCCCCTTGGATTCACTGCCTCAGTCACAGGGTGGGAGACAGGGAGCAGGCACCCCCTGATCTACAGCCTGTAAGGCCAGATCAGAGTGCCACTTCCAGTGCCCAGCAGCAGCCCATGTGTTGGGCAGCACAGGGTTGCTGTGGCCTGGGGGCAGCTCAGCTGTACAAGTGATGGCTACATTACACCTTCCCAGCTTTCCTTTTCAGGGATGGCACTCCTTGGCCATGGCTGCTCATGCTTTCACCTGGGAGTCAGTGCTGTAAGAGCTGCATTTCTACTCTGGGGAAGTTAAGGGCTGTCAGCTTGCTTTGGTTGGTGTGTGGTTGACCCCACTGTCTGGATAGGGTGTTGGAAAATCCTTGCAGCATATAAGAGGTGTTGCTAAAGAGGGTAACAATTTCTGTGTATTATTGTTAGTATTGGTTACTTTTTACCTTTTCTATTATTATTGATGGAATGTTTCTGTTCAGTGGAATTTTCAACATCATGTTTCATATTATCTCTGAGTGCTATTATCTTGATACAGAAGGAAGCTGTGGAAAGTGCTCACTTTAGTAATTGCACTCATATTTTTGAGACAGGTTATTCCTAGAGGAGAGTGGTCAGGCTAGGTGGGCTTCTGTGAATATCAGCCAGGGTAGTGAGCAGTCAGACTGGAGCAAACCAGCAAGGCTGGATGGGCCCTGCTGCTGTATTGCTTTTAGGTGCTTGTCCTTGCTTCCTCTGGCCCTTTTAATGCTGCTGTGGTAGGTGTTGAATATCAACAGCAGGGAATTCCACCCGAGGACAGAAGTAGCAGCGGGGTCAAGCTGGTTCACACACAACTCAAAGCAGGAAAGGCTGTGGGTGTTCCTAGTCTGCCAGTTGTTCTGCTAAAATTTCACCCAGGTTGAAAGTCCCCTTCATCTGGACCTCCTGAGGTTTAATGTTTTGATTGTGCTTCTTCTCTTATATTTCTAGAAACTTTTTACATGATTCAGTTAGAAATGTCAGTAACGAAATAACATGCTTTAAGACTGACTTTTAGACTGTAATCTTTGGTTGTTGTATGGGATCTTAAAACACTTTTTTTCTTTTTTAAGGTTTCCCAGTGTTTTAACGCACAGATTAGAGCCTCTTTTGTGTGGGAAATGCTTCTCTGCTATGGAGACTTACAGGATATTTGCCCAGAGTGGAAGTGAAGAAAATTCCCTTTGTGGTAAGTGCCCTCTGGGAAGACACTGCTCTGTAGTAGGATGAACTTTGTGCTCTGTGTGGCATCAAGTAGCAGTCAACTGCTGTGTTGCTTTGTATTTACAGGGAAGGTAAATGAATGTTGCAAACTATTGTTTACAAACCCTGCTTTCATATCAAGGAGCCACAGTAAAAAGGAGACTTTAGTATAATTTTCTGTTAGTATATTCTAACAAAGTGTCAAAACTGCCTCTCCATAACTTCTTTGTCTGCAAAATAATAAAGTGAAGACGGAAAACTGTCTTTTGAGACAGCTCTGTGAAACAGTAGCAAAGTAGCACTGACTACACCTGAGCCTCAACCTGTTCACACCCTATAAACCTGAGCAATAATTATTCTCTGCAGAGTTACAGGAAGAGAAATAAAGCTTATTTTTGTGACAGGGAGAAAAAGAATTTGGTAAGCTAGACTCTGCTTTCAGTGTGTAGGTATTTCTGTGTGATTACACCTTCCACCTGGAGTTGAGATGGTCAGGGGGAGAGATTTCCCCTGGAGTATGATATAGCTGATCTGGCATAGGAAAGGGTGACTGGAATAGGGCCCACGACTGACTGGAAGTGTCTCATTAAAGATGAGTGTTGCAAATCCCGGGATTGTTCTACGTTAAAATAAGATTTTTATGGGTTTTTTGTAATGAAAATGGAGGCAATTTAGCTGACAGTTTTAAGTTGGGCAATGGCTTAGTGGTAGGTATTGGATTGCTGGTGAACTGTGAGCTTGACTGAACACAATGTATTGACGAAGGGAGTGTGGTGGGTAAAGCAAGCTGGTATCGTGAAGTGGGGAGAGCCTCTGGTTGGGAACTATACACTGGGGTTACATTCAAATAGATCAATATTCTGTGCACGTATCCCAGAGCAGCACGGGGCTGAAATGAAGTTTATTGCTGAGGCACTGCCATGGAGCAGGCAGAGCTTGTATGTCCCAAAGACAGGCATTAACCAAAAATCATTTCTAGGGTACTAATTTAGCTCTTCGGCTACAGTTCTTTTAGACAAATTGATTCTTCTTTGCAGGTCCCTTGGGTTTTGAGGGTGGGGGGAGAGGAGGTTATTTCTTTCAGGGTTTATTGTTTTTCTTTCCTTCCTTCCCCTCAAAGATGCTTCTTCCCTAACTTCTTACCTCACAGTTCAAAGGAGGAAGAAGGGGCAGAGGGAATAATCAATGTCTGTATCTGCTTGGAATGTGTGATCTCTTGTAAAAGATACTGTACGTGCTGGAATAGGTGCTGAGAATGTGACTCTTGTGCTTGAGAGAGTGATTAGAGAGCCTGAGCCTTGGTTCAGCACAGCACTGAAGAGTTTACTTAGTGGAAGCAATTGCCTAACAGCTTTGTTAGCTTACTTGTGCTCTGTCAGGCTATGCCTAATACTCACACCTGCATAAGGTGTTTTGAAGTATTAGTTGTTTTATTTTACAGTTGTGGAGGTTTTTTTCCTTTCCACTTGGAAAGTGTTCTCAACAAAATGCTTTGTTGCAACATCAAATATCCTGAAAACTTGATTAATCAAGAGCTTGCAGGAATTGAATGATGAAGGAAGAAATTGCTTGTATTGGTTTATTCTGTGGATATGCAAAAACTTTTACTGTGACATGGCTTTTCCTCTCACCACAATTCCTGGCAAGAAGTAGACAACGAATTTCTACCAGATGGTATGGAGACAGTTCAGATCTGTGTTATGGAGGTCATGGCACAGGTGTGGGGCTGTAAGAAGACAGAAAGGCTTACTGATAAAAGCCAGTGTATTGCAAATTACAGCTAGGAACCAGGAACCAGCTCTTCCTTGGGCTGTTACTGACACTGGAAATACTAAAAACAGTTCTGGAGCATTTTCTCTTGCTGACAGGTGTGCAGTAACAGTACAGCTCCTAATCCATGTGAATAATGGACATTGAGATCTTTCCTGAAACCCTTTAAAAATAAAACTATGATCATAAAGAAAGTTTTCTCCCAATAACTTCCCTTCCCTGGGAGTGATGTGGGATTCTTTTAGGCTGTGAACAGCATGGTGTGAGCTGTTGGAAAGCTGCTGAGCAGCACAGGTCTGTAGCTTGCCAAACTTGGGTTGGACCTACTCAAACTTCCCTTTCTCTCAGGGAGTGTGAGTCTGATCTTGGCCTCACAGTGAAAGCTGCTGCAAGCAGAGAATGCTTGCTGTGCAGTTTTGCAGAACTGATCCTGTGAATAATTTCCTACTTGACTTATTTCATAGGAGAGCTTGCAGTGTCTGAGCTTGGGCTAAATATACAGGGCTGTTTTGGACATGCCTGAATTTTCACTGAGTGTTTGTCTGCATGCAGTCCTGGGTGCTGATTTAAACTTCGTGCAGCAAATGGAATGGAGGGTGTAAATCTTCATCTTGCTTCTCATCTAAACCATAAAAACTAGATAATCTGGCTCATCCTATAGCTCATGCAAAAATGAGTCATATGTATATATGTGTGTTTGTACTTAGGCAGGGGTCATTACTACAATTCCTGCTGTTAACAGGTTCAACAAAATCCCTTCCAAGGGAAGTAAGCCAAGCAGTTTTGCTCTCTCATCATTCCTACAGAGGCAGCCACTGGGTCCCAGCAGGGATGTCAGCATCAAGCAATCTGTGTTTTGAGTGAGGCACCAGGAAGCACAGTTTTCTGGGCCAGTACTTCAGCAAAACATATGGCAGTGTCTGCTGCTCGTGAAAGGCAACGGCACAGTCAGGCACTGGATTAGGACTCTCCCACTGCACAGACTGAGAGGAATCTGGTTTTCCCCACTCCACTGGATTCTATTGCAAATCTGGTTTGCATTTCCTACAGTAGCCCAAGTAGAGATTTTCTTGCAGCTCACCTGTGCAGGATCTGCACTCCCAAGCATCAGCAGGGAAGTTCTCAGGCTAACAATGCCCACCAGTCAGCCTCAGGATGAGATTAGTGAGTATCTTACATAAGGAAACAACTAAACACTGCCTTGTGTTGTAAGCTGAATTTTAACTTCAGTGTTTTAACACACATCATGTTAGATGGAGTTAGTACAGGGTGAGCACTGTTGTTCCTGATATCTGTTAGGGTGAGGAATGGGCTAGTACTGGGGGGAAAGGGCATTTATCACTGCTCTGCCTTTACTGTTTGAAAAGGCATTGAAATCCATGGTATCCTGCCACCCTGAACGTTGGACACTGCTGCCTCACTGCTGTTGTGCTCTCCACACTGAGATTGTTGACAACTGTCAAAATAGAGTAGTTGCAATTGGGCCACTGGGCTTGGGGAATAACTCTAAAAGTATATTGGTTACCTTATTCTGTGATACTGTCATATTCTGACAGCTCTGCTTAACGGGATAAATAGCTTTGTTTTATGACAGTCTCTTCATTGTGTTCTTTTGCTAAAGAGCACGTTCAAATTGGCATTAATGACTTCTAGTGACAAAGCATTCTGGCATCTTTGAGATCCTCAGCAATTTTGGCATCGGGTAACTGCAGGACAGCAGGAACTTTACCTTTAAGCTCCTACCACAGTGCTATCTGGTTTAGCAAATTTTCTGTCATTTGGGACCCAGGAGTAGAGTAGATTTCCCTTCAGTGCAGAATGACTTTGTTGTGCAAACAAATGTTCTTTTCTTCCTTTAATTTCAAATGGTGTTTGTGCTTTTCCAGTCTATAACCAAAGTATCAGCCCAGTGTCAGCTGTAGGTGGGATTATAAGCAAGAATTGCCAAAGCATATAAAGCACAGATATTCACACAGTCAGATGGTGCATGGGGTTCTCTTCATTAAAGGATTGTATTAGTAGCTTCCATTATGTTGCTCTCCTGTGGTGAAGCATTCTGGATCAGAAGAAACCTGCTATTTCACATGTGCTCCAGCTGTTCACTTCACCCACCACAGTCAAACCTAGTATTTTCTTATTTTTAATGAGTTACGTGTGTGGAAAGTAAAAAAAAAAAAAAAATTCCCAAGCAGAGAGAGATGGTTAGATTGTTTCCAGCACGAAGAAGCTGGATGAGATCACACAAGGGCCAAAGAAAGTTTTTCCCAGCTGTGTGAAATGCTGCAGAGCTATGAGGCTGACTCATTTCCTTGACCACTTTTCCTGACAGACCAACACCAGGGTGGTTGCCTTTGTCCCGGGTGCTTTTGTTTCTGAGAGCACTGATGATTTCTGCCCCATTTTCTGGTCTCCTTTTGTTCTTGCTCTTCTGTGTTCTGGGATCTCTGTTATTCTGCTTTGATTTTGGTTTTACTGTCCTTCAGGGATGTTTCCCATCTCCTTATGTCTCATCTTAAACTACATGTGGTTCAGAGCTCTGAGAGATGGCCTCAGGATGCCTGGTTGTGGCTTTGATGCATGTCAGAGTCCAAAAAACTGAAATCCCAATGCAAATCAGTGTGCAACCTGATACAACTCCTACATTTGTCATGCAGTGAGGAAAAGCTGTGCCAGTGAAGTCAAAGCAACAGTGGAAATAGTGTCCCTTCATAAGGACTGGTCTGAGCTCCCACCACGACAGTGGATGTACCGTGTGTCCCCTGCCTGCTGTGTTTGGGGCAGTGGCTGTAGAGGAGGACTCCTGTTTGTTTTGAATGCCTGCTCTACCTTCAGACTGCAGGGCTGAACACCAAGCTGTGCCTTGTGTTTCACAGGCCTTGTGACTTTGAGCAGTTGCACAGCAATTTGCAGAAAGTTTGCTGACAGTAACACAAACACTGTCTGGCCCCTGCACAGGAACATCCCAACTCTGGGCAGGCAACCAACACAGCACGTAAGCTTCTGTTTCTTTCTTTCTTCGAACCACCTTTCTACTTCAAATAATATTCAGAAAAAAAGGATTCAAAACCTCCATATCAAAGGCATTATACCCAGTGGTCATGAAGAACTCAGAACAACATGATTTGCCTCATAGCAGGGCTGAGGGAGGGGAGTGGGTGCAGCAGTTGGCTGTTGTACTCCTGGAATAGAGTAGGGCCTGGGAAAGTGGCCCTGAGCTGCTATAGGTTAAGCAGAGTGGCATTTTAAGGTTCCTCTCCTCTAGCTATACCTAATCAGCTTTTACAACATCAGTTGCTTCTGTACTGCTTCAATCCCTGCTGTGAGAGAGTAATCCAGCCCCTGCAGGATCTTTTGGAAAGCAGGATAGGTTGAAGCTCTGGAGGTTTGATAGTGGACCACCAGTACTTAAAATCTGAGAACTGTTAGTCTGGAGGCCTTTATAGCTATGCTGAATTACCACTGGTCTAAAATATTGCCAGAATGCATTACTTATCTCTGGAAGCCATTTGTTTTCATTTACTGCACCAAGTAAAACAGGCCAGGGTTACAAACAGTTTGGTCTGTGCTGGGGCTGTAATTCTGCTGCTCTGGTAAATGCCGTTGTCACAAGTGCCATTGTCACTGTAACACAGCAGCTTGGGGAGCTTCTCCAGCATGGTGGCACAGCACAGGTGCTTGTTTTGCCAATTTTAGGAGCTCTCTAAACACATCCTCTCTTACTGTGAGGATGGTCAGTTCCTGAAAGAGATTGCCCAGAGAGGTTGTAGAGTGCCCATCCTCAGATATTCAAAACCTGACTGGCCACTGACCCTGCTCTATTTGACCCTGCTTTGAGCAGGGCCTTGGACCAGATGATCTCTGGAAGTGCCTTAACAACATAACAACAGAACTGAATGCTCTGCTCTTCTCCAAGAGGCCTATCAACCATCGAACTTCAAAGTCTGCATTTCCTGGCTTACGAGATCACCCGTGGAGGTAGAGTCTCATTTCCTGAAATGAAAAGAGCCCAACAGATAAGCAAAGGGCAAAAGCTCGCTCAATCTGTTAGTTATATAAGCACATAAATATAACAGTCACTTTTCTTAGCATCAGGTACTTACTCTGTAATTGGTATCACTTAATGTAAAGCGTTGTTCTCCATTTCCCCTCTCAGTTTAAATGGCTGATGTAATTGCAGTTTTGCAAACTGTGGTAGCATACCAATGCAGTCACTTCTGTGCAAAGTTAAGTGCTTGGTGCTGTTCATTTGTTAATGTAACACTTGGATATCACAGAAATGGGACCAAATTGTGGATGCAGATGACTGGTTTAGTATCATGAAGGGAACAAGTGCTAAGACAGTCCTGGAGAAATAAATTCACAGTGCTTAAAAATACATATTATTATTAATATTTTTCTCCATGAACTACAGTTTTTATTTCAGATACAGAAATTGCTGCAGTGTTAACCCAACTACCTGATTTTTCATATGGGACAGGTAGAAAATTCTACTGTGAAGAAGCTCTGTAGAGAGTGAGATGCAGAAAAGTTTCAAACCACTTAATACATTTGGTAAATTCACAGCTGCTGTAAGGTGCACACGTCAGGTGCTTGAGCCAGCACTTGAGCTGTGGTTGTAGAGCTTGTGGGCAGTATCTGGTTTCATTGAATACGTTCACCTGTGTCATAATTGACTCAGGCTTTGGGGCTGCTGCTGTCTCTGGTTTATTCAGGATGGAAAATGTGCATGTCTTAGCAATGCTTTCAGAAGAGCTGGTCAGAAGAATAGGAGTTTTCCAGCCAGAAATACTTGTCAAAATCTCATCTTTGCCTACTTTGCACTGGAAAGTGGTGTTTCCAATTCTGGAGTGTGGGGAGAGCAAGGAAATTGCTGTATTATTGTAAATGCTCAGCAGAAGAGCAAAAGCTCCTGCTTGGAAATGCAGGTGAGGTCCTTATGAGAACTGTCCTTTGAAAGCTTTCCACAGAAAAGAATAGGGATTAGCTCTGGTCTGAATATTAACTCAGTCAGTTTTGGTAAAAGAAAAGTATGCTTTCATCTGCAGTGAGATCCCAACTAAAATGCTCTCACAACTGCTTATACCAGTGGTGTTTAAGATCTCACAGTCAGTTCAGTGCAGGGACAGGACACTTCCCTTCCCTGGAATTGCTTCCCCATGTCTCATTAACTCAGGCTTACTGGGATTTGATCAAAACCATGATCTCCCTTCCCTACCCACGGTGCCTTCCTGTCTTTAACAGAAACAATCCACCACAGCTCTGAGCTTCTCATTTTCCCCGTGTGCCACTAAAATACTGTGCAGCGTGATTCAACATCTGTGGGTGATTCTATGTGTGAAGGAATATATTGATGTCTCTGCAAAACACTAAGTTGGGGTCACTCTTGAAGCATTTGGTAATACTTCTGATGGAGGGAGAAGCAAACTGGTTTGTTTATAGCACAGGCACTTCTGTCACTTTGGGAGCCTTCATTAGCTGTAAAACCAGGGTGCAGGCTGACATGTGGGTTCCTCAGTGTTCTGCTCACTTACACTGGTGCAGATTTTGGCCTCTTCTGCACCATGTATTGACAAATCCAGCATTTTAGAGGGTTCCTCCACAAGTGACTAATATGTGCTTGGGAGCTTTGTGTTTTTACAAAA
Source organism: Pachyramphus minor (assembly GCA_013397135.1). Classification (NCBI taxonomy): domain Eukaryota; kingdom Metazoa; phylum Chordata; class Aves; order Passeriformes; family Tyrannidae; genus Pachyramphus; species Pachyramphus minor. The sequence goes on along the minus strand of VYXB01007284.1, from coordinate 394,071 downwards.
CTGTTGGCCTGTCCAACATGAGCACTTGAAGATGCACAATACACATCATTCAAGTCAATGAAGTTATTTCCATGCCCACAATTTAGCACACTGACAGAGCTGGAATAATGGAAATATTTCTGGATTTCTTTTTTGTGGTGAGGACAAAGAAAGCACCAAAAAATGTTCTGCTGAATTGGCATGTGCCCATCCCTAAAGTAGCTGTGCTATGCATGGGTTGAATTCATGTGAGGTTTTCTATTGCAATTACATAAGGAAAGCACATCCTAGCCTGACTGAGCATAGGTGTGTAGCTTTAATAGCAATTAGTTCCACTGGTAGGTTATCTGAACAGCTGCCAGAGATATTGATCAGGACAAAAGCTGTTTTGGAATAGTGACATCTGAAACAATTGGTTTTTAAAACAGTCAGAAATATAGCTATTGATTGACTGAAGGGGATTCTTCTGGCCTGTACGTGTACAATTTTGCTTTCTTAACTCAGCAGAATGTTGTGGTCTGAACTTTGAGAATAATCTTTAAAGAAAGTTTTAAGGCAAGAAAAAAAAGGCAGCAGATTGAACATCTTTCCAAGAAAATTATGTAGGAGTATAGGAAGCCAGCATTCTTTTCCTGATTATTTCTCAGCCACCCAAATCTGAGATTGAAAACATTACCTAAATGTAACGAGGAAGATGTAAAAAGGGTCATTGTTCAGAATCACTCTGGAAAGTCCATGTGCACATCACTTTTCTGGAAATAGGAACTTTCCTGGGACTGGGAGACAGCCAAGTTACATTTGAAAACTGAGGAACACAGAAATTGAAAGTGGTTTGTGGTGCTAAGCAGCTGATTGAGAAATCACTACTAGAATTTTTTTCTAGATCTGGGCAAACAGTCCCATGATGGTGGGAGGGATTTTTCCTGGAAGTGTTTTCTTCAGGGCTCTGATTATACGCCTGCATGTGCCAATTCAGTATGATTCCATGTGCCATCCTATGACAGTATAGTGAACCTGCATGTCAGGAGAAATTTCAGGTAGTGAAATGGAGACTATTTTTCAGGGAAGTGAAAGAACAGTTGTCTCTCTTTTTCCCTTCTTTGTCAGCCAGCCATTGCATAAGCAAATAACTTTAAAGTACTGAAGTCTATAAAGACTCATGTTCCAGACATTCAGTTGATGTCAGCTGATGGACTCAGAGTCCGTCTGTTATCATGCCTGGTGTGATGTGCACGGTGCAGTTGTGTCTCCATCTGCTGAGCCAGGCAACGATTTGAAAGATGACAACATAAATGAAATGTAGATGATGCTTATGTTGCTGTGAATTGAAGGTAGGCAGTTTCTAAATTGATCCTTCCTGTCTGTATAGCTCAAAAGAGCTTGAAACAGGGAAATTGAAATTTAACATTTCTCAGTCTAAAGAGAGTTGTGTTTTTTTCCTTTTGCTTCCCCCCAGACTTGGAATAATGCTCAGTCTTTGTTGGCCCTCTCTGCCTGCATCAGGTGGAGGTTGTGTACCATGGGCCCTCCTGGGGCTCAGGCTTCTGGGTTTGCTGCATGAGTTGCAAGGTGGTGGAGATGAGTCTGTTTTGGATAAGGAAGGGTTAAAATCTCTTCCAGCCCTCATGTCTTGTATACTGTGTGTAAAGAAACATGATGCTGTTCCTGAATTGCCAGCCTTGCCCTCTGTATTCTAGGCTGTTTCTCATTGAAACACTGTTGATTGTTGTTGTTTATGATCATATCGAATGTCTCTGAAAATGTCAGCCCAGCCTGATATCCCTGTGTCCTCAGTGCACACACAGAGCACAACAGCTCACAGCTTTTCATGATCTTGTCTGTTCCTTTCACGTCACCATCTTTCTTGGGAGTGGGAGAAGTGAGATGTGACAATGTAAAGTGGCTCTTCCCGACATCATACAAACTGCCTGTGACAGAGCTGGGAAAACTGACCCAGAACATCCTAGTCCCAGGCCAGGGATTGCAGCCCAGCCTTCTGCGTTAAAGCGCAGGCTGGGAAAAGCCAGATCCCAGAGCCGTGCTGATTATCAGCGGCTCTTGTTTGTCTCCTGCGCCAGGCTGGGCACACTGTGCCAGTCTCTGCCCAGCACTGCAGGAACGCTCCTGTCTGGGGGCTGTTCTGAGCGTGGTGATCAGACATGGGTAGTACGAAGCCACTTCATCTGCTGGCCTGGCAGAGCAGGCAGGAGAACCAAAATACCCCTTCACTTCCAGCAATAGAAAAATCCCATGACTTTATCATAAACAGCTCTTCAGCTGAAGCAGCTAGGGATTCGAGCATGGAAATTTGGCATGGAAATGGCCTTTCATTACGCTCGTGCCTCTGAGCATTCCCATGAAAAACTGCTTTTGATCAGCGGTAGGCTTGGAAAGCGTCGCCTTGCGGAGGCCGCAGCGCTGCGGGCACAGCGCGGCGCGGGGGGTGTTGCTGCCGGTGGACGGGGTGGTTCCCATTATCCAGGCTGAGATGTGCGGGGCAGGAGCGGGGCTGTGAGGGGCTGAGGCACCTCGGGGCTGCGGCGGGGCCGGGGCCGCGCTCGCCTCACGCCGCCATCGCCGGGGCCGGGGCGCCATCTACGGGCGGCGGCGGCGCTGGGCCGGGCGTGAGGGGAGCCGGGCACGGGGTTTGCAGGAACACGAAATCAGTAAGGTAAGAGACCTTGGAGACCGAGTCCAGCCTATGACCGAACGCCACCATGGCACCGAGGGCCAGGTCCAGCCTTTCCTTAAACACCTCCAGGGACGGTGACTCCACCGCTTCTCTGGGCAGCCCATTCCAATGTCTAATTACCCTTCATGTGAAGAATTTCTTCCAAAGGTCCACCCTAAACTGCCCCCGGTGCAACTTGAGACTATGTCCTGTTGCCTGGGAGCACAGCCCAAGCCCCACCTTACTGAAACCTCTTTTCAGGTAGTTGTAGAGAGTGATAAGGTCACCCCTGAGCCCTTTCTTCCCCACGCTAAACACCCCCAGCTCCCTCAGCTATTCCTCATAGGACCTGTGCTCCAGACCCNAACACCTCCAGGGACGGTGACTCCACCGCTTCTCTGGGCAGCCCATTCCAATGTCTAATTACCCTTCATGTGAAGAATTTCTTCCAAAGGTCCACCCTAAACTGCCCCCGGTGCAACTTGAGACTATGTCCTGTTGCCTGGGAGCACAGCCCAAGCCCCACCTTACTGAAACCTCTTTTCAGGTAGTTGTAGAGAGTGATAAGGTCACCCCTGAGCCCTTTCTTCCCCACGCTAAACACCCCCAGCTCCCTCAGCTATTCCTCATAGGACCTGTGCTCCAGACCCTTGCCCTTCTCTGCACCTGCTCCAGCACCTCCATGTCCCTCCTGAGCTGAGGGGCCCAGAACTGGACGCAGCACTTGAGGTGTGGCCTCAGCAGTGCCCAGTGCAGGGCAACAATCACTGCCCTGGTCCTGCTGGCCACACTGTCGCTGACACAGCCCAGGTGCCATTGGCCTTGCTGCCCACCTGGGCACACACTGGCTCATGTACAGCTGCTGTCGACCAGCACCAGGTCCTTTTCCGCTGGGCCACTTTGCAGCCACTTGTTCCCCAGCCTGTAGAGCTGCAGGAGGTTGTTGTGACCGAAGTGCAGAACCCGGCACTTGGCCTGGTTGAACCCCACAAAACTGGCCTCGTCCCATTGATCCAGCCTGTCTGGATCCCTCTGCACAGCCTTCCTACCCTGCAGCAGACACACCCACCTTGGTGTAGTCCATGAATTTACTGAGGGTAGACTTGATTAGTTATAGGAAATCTGCTGACCTGGAGACCCAGGAGGCAGCTGTGAGCTGCCAGGCTGGGAGTGCCCTGAGGGTGATGGGATGGCAGGAGGTGGTGTTGGGGACAGTGCGACTGCTGCTCAGGGTAAGCTCATCTCAGTCCCCCATGCATTTGGCCCTGGAAAGCTTTGGGGGTCACTGGGGTCACTCTTTTTTGACTTTACCTGTCGTACTTCGCAAAATGCATAGCTAACTTTGGTACCTGAAATGTGTGGAAGGTTGGGCAGAATCACTGTTGAATCCCGTAGTCAGTCAGGTTAAGTGCAGCATTGTCAGTCTGAAACTTTGCTAACCTGCATCTCAAAAATTGTCATCAAATGGCTCTTAAACTTGAAATTATTAATGCAGATACACTGGAGTTTTTGTTTGCTCTGTGAGTCCTGGAGTTTTTTAGAGATGCCTCAAAGACTCTGTAACCCACGGTGATGTTCAATCATAGGTTGAATTCAATGATCTCAGAGGTCTTTTCCAACCTAATTGTTTCTGGGATTCTGAGATGTCCTGTGGCACTCAGGAGACTCCAAGCCAGAGTCAGCTGGCTGGGCCCAGCTCTGGTTTGTGGTTAGTGACTGCTCACAGCATAGGAGTGGGGGACACTTTCAGCTCTGCTGAGATGGAGGGAACAGTGAGTGCTCCACGCTCACTGCAATGTGTTATGGTAGAACTGCAAAACGAGAGAGGGACAAATAAAGGTACTCTTAGGAATACAACCCAAGTTAATTACTGTGGTTGCCTTTAGTGACCACAAACAGGACAGGGAATGCAGCAGGACAAGGGAAAGCACGAACAGAGTCAAAGCCCATTCTCTCTTCCTGTTGGCAGTTCAGGAAGCTGTGGAGCTGCTAAGCCTTGCACAGCAAATCTAGTTCTCTATGTTGTTCTGGTGCAGAATTTCAGTAAAGTTGGGCTCTGGTGAGCAGGCTCAAGTGTTCATGCTGCACTGCTGAGCCTCGTAAACCCATCATACAGAACTGATGACTGACAAAATAAGCACAGTCAACACAGCATGCTGGGGAGAAAAGCAGTGCATACTCCTACATTAGCTCACGGGTTGAAATAGCAGTTTTGTTTCCATTCCTCCCCCAGTTTAGTGGCTAAAAAACACACCACCCCTCAACAGTATAGAGGTAATGTAAACCATTATCCCTGCTTTATGCACAAAATGTACTTTGGTCCTTCTGAATAATAGTTCAATTCTCTGCAAACATACAAGATTTTTTGCCTTTAGGAGATGGAACTAGTTGTGGTCATTTACTGTCTTTCTCCAAGCAAACTTATTGATTGTACCCAACTGCTCTGAAGCAATTCATAAACAGGAAATACTAACACAGCATCCAGTAGCATTTTGCCCAGAGCAACATCTGTGCTCCAAACAGCTTAGAGTAATAGAAAACAGTACAAGTCTGCTGATAACACAGTGTCAAATGGTAAATCTGGATCAGTGTTGCATATATCCAAGATTAAGCATTTCTGCGTCAAAACCTTCAACTCCATTAAAAAAGAAATAGGCCTTAATACTAATCTTGGTATAGTGATGCTAGTGCAGAGTTCCTTTGCACAGACATTACATCATGTTTATTAAATGGTAACTGAGATGACTGAGGTATATCAGCCTGAGCTCTAACTCCAACAGACACAGTTGTCTTAGTTCATTTTTCTACCAAGTCAAGTCACCCTTGTAATTGCCTAGGAAAGACTGGAGGGGCACAGAATTTGTCGTGGCACTGTTTCCTTGCCAAGGAAACCTCCTGTCAGCTGACTGCATGTTTGAAAAACATACCTGTGTGGTCTAACTAAAAGAGTAAGGTCGGATAAAGGCTAGTAAACATATCAAGACAAAACAATTACACTTAAATATGAATTTTATTTCTAAGGTTATTTTGCTATAAATTAATAATGAGAATGAGGACATATAGTAAAAGCAGCAGTAAAGACAGGGAGTGCACAAGAATGTAACGGATCTGGGGGCAAACATTTGCATGCTGCCCTCCATGACTAACACATATCTTAGTCTTATGTTGAGGAGGAAATGCCACAAACACATCTGAGGAACACAGGTGTGAATTTTCTTCTCTACTGAACTTGCTTAGCTGGTTCCATCACCTACTGAATCTTCACCTAAGAACAAACAAAGCCAGTACTGGATGACATTCAGGGAGTTCCATCTAGACAGATTGAAATGTGCTTCAGTACTGGGAAAGATGTGTCTTTGCTGGAAGTCAGTGCAGTTGCTGTCTACAGAAATGCTTCCCACTCCCTCCCTTCTAGTTCATAAGCCTTTACCCACTCACTAGAAGAGGCTGGCTCTGTAGCTCCCCCAAATGAAGTCAATAGGTATGTTTTCACATGTAACTCAGAATTTGGGAAGGAGCCCTGGTTCACCTCTTTAATATGGTCAGACTTACCAGAAGGCCGAGCATTCCTACACCCCTCTTGGGAAGCCTGGCTCTGTCCAGCTGTCCATAACTGAAAGCCCAAAAGTACCTAGTCACAGATGACTTGTGACCTCTGGAAGCACTGCCACTGAACCCTGAATGGACTGTCACTGCTCTACAACAGATTTATATTCACCTGATAGTGCACACTGCACAAAAACAGTAGCACTGCAGTACCTGTGGACCTCCCATAGCTTTTGGGGGTTCAAGTATTGGGCACCAGGCAGGAAAGCTTGTGCTTGGATACTATGCAGGTATAACTGGAATTACAGAGTCATGAATAGCACCATTCAGAAACAAACAATATCTTTTCATTCTGCTTTGAAAATGATCTTGCTGTGCCTGCTGCCTCTTCCCATCACTGTGGTACCACCTGTCTGCAGAACCTGCCATGGCAGTGCCTTCAAGCCCCAAATCCCCTCTGGCCCTGCTCCTTCAGCTCACACCAGCATCCACACCAGCTGCAGACACATGGAGTACGGGGCTGGGCAGAGAAAGGCTATGGAGTCACAACTGTGTATCCAGCCAGACATTATTCCAGATCTGACCAAACCTCCAGTCTGTTCCTGAGCAACAGGAGACACAGCCATGTGTTCAGGAAGCAAGTCTGAGCTTCAACAACCAGTGACCAGGTGGCAATCCCTGTGCTGTGGCTGTGTGCACCAGGACACAGCCACTTCTGTTTCTGCAGGGAGATCAGAAAGGCTACAAGCACCTGCATTTAGATAACTGTGATCTTGAATTTATGCTCTAGCACAGTTTTGTGCATTTGCTTTCTGGCTTCTAAATGCCTATGCTACCAAGATGGAAAAGTAGCTCATGATTTTTGCATAAAAGCAGCCTTTTGTTTCTAAGATGGAATTGGATTCTTTGGCTTTGATTTGTAATGTGTTCTTTTTCATTGAGAAGGGGTAAGGTTATTTTTTTAATAGAAAATTACTTCAATTTGAACTTTAAAAAAGATAATATCTTGCTTTGAATTCAATGCAGGAATGTTTTGCAATCAACAGTCTTTATTTTATATACCTCAGCTTAAAAAACTGGGGACCTAGACAGAGTTATCTCCTGAAAGCACAAGAGACATGTTCCCCTGTTGTGATCATCAGCTCCTGAGGAAAAAAACCACCAAAACCCCCCAGCTGATTCACTTTGCGTTACCGTTTCCCAATCATCGTGAAATTAAAAAAAAAAAAATCACATGATGTTCAAGTGTTTTATTCTCCCCCACTCCTTACAAGTTAAGAGCCACAGAGGCAGAAGAGGAGATAAAGACATTCTGCAGAACTCGTTATATTGTGAAGCACAAACCAAACGGCAGCAAAGACTTGTAATCAACTTCAAGGTTATCTCAAGGATTAAAAAAGGTAGATGTTTGTTCATTTACATTCCAGTCACCATCCCTTTCTGACCTCAAGGGTACCAGGCCTCTAAGAGACCTTCAGTACTGTACCCCAATTTCCTTTGGTTTAGACTAGCAATAAGAAACTTCCACTTTAGTCCTCTTTTGCACCTCCACCAAGTCCTTTCAGTACATCCCACTGGCAGAACATGTGCAGCTGTGCTGAGCTGTGAAAGGACATGCATGCACATTGGTGTACAGCTCCAGACAGTCTCCTGAAAGCAGTTTCCGTTCCCTGCATTAGGCCCACTCTTAATAACGCAGCCAAGATTACATGTGTCTGTTTACTTCTGATGATTCCAAGTGGTTGAATTGGTCCTAAGAGTCATAAAAGCTTAGTGCTTCCCTTGGCTGCTACCCAAACCCTTGTCCAACCCTCTGTTGCTTAAATAGGTAGGATGGAGCCCAGAGAGCTTAAGGATGAAATGGAAAAGGTTGGGACTTGATCTAAATTTATATGGGTGCAAGTTCTCATCTATTTTCATCTTCCCTGACGTACCTGAAACCCCATGAACCATAAGGAAATTAACCTACTTCTGAATGAAAGCATAAGAAAGACCTAACATTAAAACAATATGACTACAGAAAGCTAAAAGTGGAAGTATAAAAATAAGTCCTCTAAGAACTCAACTTCGGCACCCTGCCTCTTTCACCTGAATAAGAAAGCAAGTGCATTTCTTCCGAGCTTTCTTTCCCCTGCCAAGCACAGCTCAGCATGGATTATAACAGGATGGGTAACAGGCCCTGTAACACACAAACCAGCTGCCCTCCAGCTGCCAGTCATAGCACAGCAGCCTGCAGGGGCACACTGTGTGAGGGAACCAGGCATACAAACAAAGCCAGCCAGGGTCCTTGGAGTGTTTTCCACAACAAGTCAGGAAGGGGAGAGGAGACCTGCTGAATGTGAGGGGGAAGTGTGCATAGAACAAATCCAGGCTCAGCTGTGCTCCAAACTAGTTGCAAATAAGGAACCTGGTTAAGGAACGGCAGCTGCAAGGCAGACACCCCATCCTAGCCCTGGCAAGGCAGCTGATATCAAAGTGCCTGTGTGCAAGGACTACTTGTGCCCTCCTGACTGTTCCTGCCTGCAGAGGTAACCCCAACAGGGCAAGGGTTGTCCATGTTAGTTCTCCTCCTGCAGCCTCTGCAGAGCAGCAGCAGTGAGGAGCAGAGACACTGGACAATGGCCTCTTCCTCAGCAATGCAGCTGGTGCAGTGTCTGAGGCAACTGCTCTACAGACAAGGAGGACCACATGCAAAGTAAAGATCTGTTACTTCCATCTGACCAGAGAAGAGTGGTTCAGGATAAAGAGGGAAGTGGGACAACAAACATTGGTCTTCCTTGCCACTGGTCATTCACATTTCTGGGAGAAAAAAAGAACTGAGGAGTGCTGCCACCTCTTAATAGTTTGCTTATTATGTGTTCTCAAAGACAGCCTCACCTGGATGGTGTGAGAGGCAGGTACAGGACTCCACCTAAGAAACACTACCATCTGCAGGCAAGTCTGAAAACAAAAACATCCTCAAGCACAGCAGACTACCTAACACCAAGGAGTTCCTGCTGAGCTGTATGTTTGTCCAGGGAATGTTTAGAAGCCAGTAGTATGTATATACTAATGCAGGGCTCCTCTAAACCTCTTATTTGGACCAGCTCTTAGACCACCCAAAAAATCCAATTTTTTCTATGGTGTTTACAATACCAGTCTGTTCATAAAGCAGGTGACTGCTACCATGTGGCATTGATCCTTATAACTCCAAATATCAGAATTCAAGAGCAGCACATGCCATCTCCAACCACTTAACTAAACGGTGCCTTTAAACTCTCATTAAGACAGTTAAGAATCAGTTATTAATGTCACTACTGAAAAATAACTATTGCATTTCTTAAAGTTTAACAGTAAACAACATTGCCAATATATTATTGCACACAATAAAGGTTTTTGGAACTACAGAGATAGGGAACAGGTAATCTAGAAGACCCAGAACAATGATCCCAGAGCCATTCCAGTTGCTGCTCCAGCAAGCATTCCCAGAGCAAGATCTCCATCGCTGTCACGGTAACGCTCTCGAATGATGACGTGGTTTGCAGGGGGCTGGCCGTAAGGTCCTAAGAAATAAGAGATTGTTAGGAGGAGGGCAAAAGAAATGTGTATTTAAATACCATGCATTGCAATTCACCCTCTTCCTTCCACTCAACACTACAGCGATGACACTAGAGAAGCAGAATCCATTTCTGCTTTGGATTCAGCCTTCACATTAATTAAGTCCAGGGGCCTGGCAACACTTCTAGCCTTGTAAGAGCTTAATATCTGTGAGGAAAACTCATCACAAATGTAAAATGGAACATTGTTCTGCAAAGAACTTATGAATTACTTGTATCATTCTATCAAACACTTTGTGGATTTAATGAAAGAAATGGTCTAAAAACTGATTCAGCTTTGAAGTTAAAAGCAAATAGTGTAGTCCCCCCACACAAAAAAAAGAAATCTTTGGCAGCTTTTAAGCCAGCAGTTTGTCAGAAACTGTGTATCAGTTATTTACTCTACATTTACTGTCTACTGCTTCAATTCAACCTTCACATCCTGGGCTGATCTATGGTGTGGTGACAGCTGCTACATTTCTTTTCAGACTGGCCCATTAGTAAGGAATTATCTAAGACTCAAGAAACCACCAACAGACCATTGCACCAGACTTGTACAAGCTCCACCTGTCACGTTTTCTGACTTAGCTCCTACCTGAAAATTAAACATAAGAGTACTGCTTTCCCTTCCAGACATTTCAAGAATATTAAATATCCTTGAAAATCCCACAATAGTTTTTTTGTAACAAATTGTGAAGAAAACCCACTAATGCAACTGGAAAAGGTTTTCAGTGACTCTCAACGATGCACAACTGGGAACCTCATGAGAAGGATTATGTCACTTCAGAGAACGAGTAATGGAGCCTGAAGTACAGGGGTTTAGGTTGGGTGCTGGGGTGAACCTGTACCCTAAGATTTAGTTGCAGTGACCCTGGTGAAGGAAAACATCAAGCCTTGGTTACTATGCCCAACCTGTAACTAGTACCTTAACACAGTGAACTTGCAAACTGTTCAGCAGTTATTGCTTGATGCTGCATTGTCACCACACAGGTTTCTGAGCCTTGATTTACAAAGCCTGCTGGAAGTTATTAAAAACAGTTCTGGAGACTTTCAACAAGCTGCTGCTTTTCAGCTGCAGAAAGCCAACAGAACCCACCTTCCTCTGTGTTTGCATGTATATATTCTGTATCTTAGGACTTCACTAACTTAGATGAAGTTTTAGACTGATGCACCTCCCTTGTAACAAAAAATGGAAAAAGGCAAGTGAAATAACCTGACAAATGTCAAATGGAAAACAAAATCTCCCTCAAAACTGGGAAAAAGTCTCAATAGATGTTTACAGAGCCAGATCATACGCAATTAGTAAGTTAAATCTCCTCATTTACATTACCATGCTATTCTAAAGCTCCAATTCTATAGGAATGGGGCTCTCTCTGCAAAATTAACACTAAATTAAGGCAACTACAATTAAAAGCACACCTTACAATTTTACTCTTACCTCCATCTGTTACTGGGCTTGAAAGCTATATAAAAACCTCACAGAGTAGCAGAAGACTTCACAAGGCTGAAATGCTGCCTTATAGCAATTCCAGCACATGGGGAAGGAAGCAGCTAGAACCTTGCTTTGGGAGTGGATTTACCTTTGAAACTTGCATTTAAATAATGAAGCTAGGTATAAGAACAACATCAAAGGAGCACTGAATCACAGAATCACATCTTGTTCTGGCTCTTGTACCTTTCCTTAGAAAACATGCTGTAGTTAAAGAGTTCTGTGTACTTCCAAGAGAGTTTATGAAGTAATTTCACTATGCTTGGATCATATAGGGAAGGTTAAATCCCTTAATACCAAATTTCTCTGCACTTGGTTTGTTGTGGAAGGGTGAGGGAACTTGGTTCCAGTTACAAGTTCGGGTTTCTTTCTTTGTACCCTCTGCTGTGCAGGAGTGGTGGCTGGTAAAGGATGGTGATTAATACAGTTAAAACCAGAAAGACTGACTCAAAATGGGTTCTGTGGGAAGGTGAAGGATGTGGCTGGCACTGCTTACCTTGGTATGGATACTGGTAGGGAACAGCATAGGCTTGTCCATTGGAGGTGTAGAAGAGCTGAGGCCCCACGGGGGGATATGCACCGTTGTACTGATCGTAGCCATAGCCATAAACCTGGGGAGATCAAAAATGGCCATTGCACAAGTGTTCTTTGCTGTGTAGCCAGTTAAGCATATTGTTCACTTTGCTTTCCTTTCTAACTAGCTAGAGTTTCACTAAAATATACAGTGATATAGCCTGTCTACTCCCTGGAAAGGATTCAGAACAGCTGCTTTAAAAAAATAAGTGCTCCTAAGCAGCGTTCACTCTCCACTCTCCGGGATAGGGAATGGCAGAGGGAGGGCCTGAATCATCAGGCAGAGCCACAGCAGCCTTACGAGCTTCTCCTCTCTGCCCTCATGCCAACAACAGCTCTGGAGAGCTTGGAAGTGCCAGGAAGGCAGAAGCTGACCCCAAGAAATCCCAACCAACCTTCCTCTAGCACACTGCAAGTAAATGTCAGGTTTAGGACAAATGCTCTGTAGCTGTATGTTTTGGAAGCAATTTTGTTCTCTGAAAGGGGAGGCCCACAGAGGAGGCTTCCAGTACCACATCAGTTCTTAACAACTAACACCAAGGGGCTGGAGCAGAGCACCTGTAGTGCAAAAAGCAATATTACTCCAGATGTCCCTTCACATATTATTGCACATCAGTCAGAACATCCAGAAATCCCCCCATGTATATTGATTCTGCCCTTGGGCTGCTCCTTCACTGCCAAAAACTGTGTATCCAGGAATGGGAGTTATTTTGTTGCTATGACATCTTGGATACAACAAAATCTTTATATGTTAAAAGTGACAGCTCGAGTTATTTAATCCTATTTTTAAAACTCCTGATCTGATATCCTTTCAGTGCTTACACAATGTGAAAGTGTAGTCACACCTCCTTTATATTAGAGGCTGCATGGCTAATATCTTTCCAGATTAGCCAAATAAATTCTGCCCTGTCTCTAAGAAGCTTTATTTTCCAAGTTCACTGAGCAGCCATCACTTTATACACCTCCCAGACAAATCTGCCTCATCCCTTTCAGAGGAAGTCCTTCTCAAATAAGAGTGACAATAGATAGTTGTTAGTGCCTTACTCTCTGCTGCTCTACAAGCTTTAAAGCTGGATATGACAATACAAGGCAACACTTTGTGTGTGCAGTGTGAGTGCTTGACGGGGGCTGCTCCTGCTGCCTCACTCACTGTGATGTTCCTGCCTGCAGCTCTTACCTCAGGGGATGGTGTGGCATAAGCTGTGTAGGGAGGAGGGGCCGAGGAAATGGCTGTCTCATCATACATCACATCAGATCCCACGTAGCCCTAAACACCATGGAAAGACAGCAGTTAGCACCTTTTCCTACAGACTGCCAGCTGCAGTAGTGCAAGGATCAAACTTAACGACCCCGATGAAGAAGTAACCTTTAGCCACTCTGCATGCTAACAAAGCAGTGAGTACCTTAAAAAGGCTGCAAAAAGAAAGTACTTGGAGACCAGACCTGGGAGAATACAAATGCCTGATCAACCACAGGAAGGAGCCAGAAAATTTCTCCCTCTGTGTGCACACACACAAGCATTTGTGTACATGCAAGCACACCGGCTCCTTCCATCATTTCATAACCACAGATTTAGAAACTGCCCCCCTGTTCACCCTCTATTTTAAGATAAAGAAGTCTTCACAACTAAGCTGGCTGCTTCCTGGCACCCTAGAATGGTATCACCAAGTTCTGCAAGAGCAGATAAAAGAAAAAAATTGCAGTAGCCAAAAGTGGCAGCTGAGGCAAGGGTGATAACTTATTTGAATCCATCTAGAAGGAGCTCTCAGAGATAATTAAGATTCTTACAGTACCCTCAGTATTCTTGCCCCTAATATCTGTAATCTACAGTGATGCTCTTAGTGCCCTTTCTCAAGGAAAAATGCAACTTCCTTTTTTAATTCACAAGTGAATGCTTCAATAGCCAATTGAGCTATTGTCTCCTAGACTAATGAAAGGCATTTGAGAGCATAGTGTGATTATATCTCAGGTCAAACTTATGGTGGAGATTCTAAGGATTACTTGAAACATAATAAAACACTCTTTGAAGTGGTGTTTCCGTTACTTGAGGAATCAGCTCACATCTTATCAGTAAATGTGTCCTGCCACAGGGAGCTCTGTACAGGCAAATGAACAAGCCTGCAAACATCTGTAAATGACACAGTTCTCAAAACTAAGGTCACCCTGCTATTCCAGTTAAGTTAGGAGGCACTGCTGGATGCCTGGAATTTTTGAAAGCTGTGTCAGACACCTGCAGGTGGACTCAAACCCACTTACCTGGTTAGTCCAAGTCCTTGTTGGAGACCTTTACTAGCTTTAGAAAGTGCTAATTTATGATAGTGCTTGTGCAGAGAGCTACCTGCCCTACTTTGAGTAGCAGGGAGGTCTGCCTTGGCACTGCCAAGTGCTGAGCCATCTGGCAGCTGTGTCAGAGGCATGGAAACAGCAGCTCCTAACTCCTGAAGCCAGAAGTCACTGTCTCACACACAGGTGAGACAAAGCCCCTACAACTAGAGCAGACACTCCACGAGTGTGTGGAGTGTGAGGACAAATCCTTCACTTCTCATCTAAGGCCACAGGCAGTGTAACATGACTGCAGTGAGAGGCAATTGTGTGCAGGGGAGTTTTGCCATGACAAGTCTTTGCTTTGGGTATCCACAAATCTGAGTTATATCATCCGACAGATGCCTCAGTACAGTGGCAATGTTAATGTGACCCATCAGAAGCCAAGATAAGCTTCCACAAAACCCAGCATTTCCCCTGAAACAGGAACACCTGGGGTTGGTTCAGTCTAGCCACTGCAGTGTACTCTGGAAGGCAGTCTAGAGGAAAAACAAGTTAGCAATACCCACAAGTGGATGGATGTGGTTGCCCAAAGATACAGTTCTCTAGAAGGCTCACAGAAAGGATTTTACAATTCCTGATCCCCTCCACAGCTAATGTGCCAAGGCAGAAGTAATCTGTCCTCCTCACTTCTTGCTCCTCCCCTGGTCTCTGCCAAGAAGCATCCCAGGCTGCAATGCATGCACATTAACAAACAGCTGCTGTGCACTAAGCTTCCCTCAGCACTGCACCCACCTGGGAGGCAACCAATGCTAGGAGTGGAAAGTGCATTTTTACTGGTCGCAGAAGACTTACTTGTTGCCATAGCCTCATGTTCTTGCAGAACAGCTTCACAAACATTCACTTCCACCCAGAGAAATTGTTCCCTGAAATCACTCATTTCCACCCAGCATGTATGTGCCTGGACTTAGCTGCAAGGATGACATGGTCCTGTGATCCAGAGCACCATTCTGCTCCCCACCCACAAGCCTTATTACCATCATGCCATGACCCTGTTTTTCTCTAGCAGAAAAGGATGGAACATGATTTCAGAAGTAAACTGCTGGACCACACATTACACTGATATGCTGCTTCTCTATCATATAAAGTTTAGGTAGGACACTCACAGTGTTTGTTCTGGCATCCTGGAGAGCAATTTTCCATGCCCTGCAAAAAAAAACCCCGTTGGTCAGTGGAACAGTGATAAAAGTTAATGCCACCTTTTTCTTTTAGGCCTATGAAACAAACAAGTTTAGCAGGTAGAGGTACTGCAGAGTTTAAGATACTGCATGTGTCAAAGCCTAATGATACACTAAAATGAATGCACAAGTGTTACGCCAAGACTGAGAAATAATTCCTTTCTTTGCAGAGCTAAGAAAGAATGAGGATGAACAGGAGAAGGAACGGATGCGGTTTTGAAGGTCCTCACTGCAAGCCCAACAGGTAGGAAATGTGCAGTCATGCTTAGGGTAAGAATAGGAAGAGATGCATCAGGGATGTTGTATCCCCTGCCTGAACAGTTCTTCTGTGCTGACTAGAGTGTGGTTCTTGATGCTATTATTGTAGTTGAACAGGAGGTCCATACCCCTCACACAGATCCTCCCATGCCACAGCACTGGGAGCAGGCTCAGTGCACCTCACAAACTCAGTGATAGAAGTTATCTAACTCCACACAGCCAAGCTCAGTGAGAGTTCACAAAAATGGAATATTCTTCCTTTTGCTACTGATTGGGATGTCCTTGAGCTACACAGAGTCATATACTACTTGAAGAATGGCACAAATCTTGCATTAATCATATTAATCAGATTCTTCTGCTCCTCCTCATTCTTCAGTGTTTTGAGTGACTTAACTTGCAGTTAGTCTGCATGAGCTAGGCAAGTTCTTACAGGAGAGCTATGGGGTTTTTTGTCATTGAAAGTCTGCTTTTACTTGCTTGAAAACTTTCTTAAAACATGCCTCAAAGTTTGAAGGAAGGAAAATGATTAGGGAGAGAGAGATAAAGAGAGATAAAGGAGAGAGAGGCAGCAGAAACATTATTCTCTGGCAGACTTACAGGCAGTCATCTGCACTCTCTGCACAGAGGTTGACTGTCTTCCCATCACGGCAAACAATCTGCAGTAAACAGTCTCTCTGCTTCCCCTCTGGAGGCTGAAAATCTGAGTCAGAAACAAAGATGAGTTATGAAGGATCTATAACCAGAATGTCATGATCACAATTACAAGAAGGGAGTCAGTTTAAGCGACAACAAAATAAATTAGGGCCAGTTGTAGCTGCCTTCCATGGCATCAGAAAAGGTTACAGAAAGAAAGAACCTGTTCTTGTTCCTTACAGTGTCCTGAAAGTAAGCAGCTCCAAACACCTTTCCTAAGAAATGCAATGCCTTACAGCAGAACCCATCCATACGTAGCCAAATGTACTCTCCAGCCCTTATGTCCTTCCCTTGTGTCAGCATCAAGTGGAGCACTAACAAATGCTAAAAGCGACCTTAGGAAAAAAATCTGCCGAGGTTTCCCATTTCTAGTCCTGCCTCTCGCTCCAGCCAGCACTGTGGTTACGCCAGGAACACTCCATAATCACACTAGATAATAATCACTACTGTAAACATCCCATTCTCATCTGTGTGCATGGGACACTGTCCTCACTGAGTTCTAAAAGGAAGCACCAAACCCTAACCTAACCTCTCAATGGTGAAACCATGCCCTGGGTGTCTGTAAAGGAATGTAGGAGTTGGGGGTTTTTAGGTGTGTGTGGGGATTCAAGAACAATGAAGTTCTGCATTTCCTGGACATGTTTACTTCTGCAGTAGTGCTGTAATGTGTACTGGGCAGGCACTGGAGGTGTAAAGAACCTCTGGATACACAAATCTTGAAGGTTTCATTACTACCTCGACATTCATTCCCCACTCTGAGGTTGATGCAGTGGATTCGCATGTGGATTTTATCTTCTAGATCGTGGCGATTTGGATCATTGTAGAATATCAAACGGCCGTCAGACCACAGATCAAACCAGTTCTTCTTCCAGCGACGTAAAATAGTGCCTTAAAAATCAGACAGTCACTTTAGAGGGCACAGGGTGGGAAGGATTTGTGTCCTACAGTTAATAAAAAATAAATCAAGAAATCCTTCACAGTTGACCCAGACATTCCAAGCAGCCAAGCAAAATCCTCTACTACAACATCCTCACTTGGGAACATTCTAGAATTGGATTCCATATTTTACCTAGGATTCAAAGGAAAACTGGGTTTATTTTAAGTGCACTGCTTGGTGCAGGAACAAGCCCAGGGCATGACTAATTGAAGACATTAAGTCAGGGTGCCAGGTAAAGTTTCCAAACCTCCAGTTATACAGCACTAATTACAGAGCAGCATCTGAAGCTGAATGCCAGTCAGACATCTCAGATCTGGTATATTCTGTTTCCCACTTGTGTACCCAAAGGTCACATGGGAATGCTGTCATGACAGGTCATTTTGTGACGTGTCCCAGAAGTAGGAAAAAAGAAACAACCCACAAACAAAAAAGTCCCACAGAGCTGGAGGCTTTTTTTTTTTTTTTTTAAGAAAGCCTGGAAATTACTAAGCTCTGATGTTTTCTGAAGAAGTCTCAATGGGGACAAAAGGAGGAGAAAGACCCATGACTTACTTTGCCGGAGCAGCCATCCACTCTTCACAAATGCCATTGTAGCTTAATCTGGAGGACAGAAGAGGAAGGGGAGCGGGAGAAAAGCAGTTTTCAGTATTTCACAATAATACATTACAAAGGGGCATCTCAGTATCATCTGTTTTAGCTGCATGTACCCAGCTCAAACTGCAGAGAAACACGGTGGGTCTCAGCTGGAGAGACTCAGCAAGGCACAACCAGTATCCGAGGGCTTTAGAAACACGCAAGTGTAGCGACCCAATGGACTGTCAGAGACCACTTTAACTGGAAAACTCACTTACAGCTACTGCTCTTAGAAAATGGGGAAGAGACAGACTGGAGTGACTGCTTCCTGACTCACCAGCAGTTCCTTTCAAAGCTGTTCTCTCCACATACGTGTACTTCCTGTATTCTGCAGTCTCAAGTTACTAAGCACCCTCCCTTCTACCCTACCTCTCTTTTTCTGTACTTCTTCTTCTGTGTTTTTCATTCACTGGCTCAAAGTCCAGCCAAAACAAAACTAGTTTTATCTTAAACAGGAAGGAGAAAGCTGTTTTTATAACTTGTACTTCTTTCAAATCATCTCTAGCTCCCTCCAAGAATAATTAGAATAAGTAAAAGTTAAGCCCATAAAGATTCTCATTTCTCCTCAGCTTTCAAATGAAGCCTGAAATGGGATGGCAAGGACTCTGTGTTAAATTCAAGTTATCACACATGACATTAAGCACCCAGCCGCTGCACTCTGGTTTATGAGCATGCTGAAAAAAGAGATCAAGCATAGGATATATTGGAAAATGAGTTTTTATTTTACAGCCTAATGGCCTGCTGATTATTGTTTTAAAACGGATTAATAAAAACTCAACTATCTGGGTGCAATTGCACTAGAAAAGCAAGAACAGAAGCATTTTAAGCCTCCCTTGAGAAGGCTGCTTTTTAGAAATTATTTGTGGGGCCTGTGAGCCCATATGAGAGACAGATACTGAAACCCACCAGATAACACTCTACTTGTAGCAGCACAAAGGGGGACGGGGGGTGGAAGGAGGCATAGTAGATTTAATAGACAGGAGAGCTCCTCCCAGACAAGGAGTGTATTTAAAGCTGAGAATGAGGGAGAAAAAGAAGAAAGTTTTGTAATATTCTAGTAAAATGTAAAGTTAGTAAGCATCTGGTTATTTTCCAACAGATGTATATATGCCATTTATTGGGTGTTACTTGGGGCTGTGTCCTCTTCAGAGTACTGGGCAAGACTGTAGCACACGAGACTACAGCCCTCAGGATTTCACATTTAAGGAATGTCACATCCAGCACAGGCTCGGGTGTGATGGTGAGAATCACCTGCAGGTAAACTTTAGACTCCAGCATAAATCTCTTATTCTGGGCTTTTGAACCAGCTCACTGGGAAAACAAACATTTAGCTGACAGCCCACTGACATCCTGTCCTGCTTTAATCGTGGTCACATGCTCCTGCTCTGGGGTCTAAGCAGGCTCTTGTCACTTGTACAGAGAGTGAGCTTCAGAAACACAGGGCAATTTATCTTCCAAAGTAACAATACGGTACAAAAAGGACCCGAGTTTCCTCTCCCACCACTCCAGTATATGATTAGAATCTCACAAGGTCTTACACTGAAAATGTCTTAGAGCTATCTCGGGCTACAATAGCAAATGAGGCTTCAGCAGCTGTACAGCACCTTGCATGTAACCTCAGATGCAACAACTACCTTTTCCCAACACAGAATTTAAGTGCCCAAAACTTCAGCTCTGGATAATGAGCAAAGAATCACACAGAACAATCTGTCAGCACTTAAAGTAGGAGGTGCAAAAACAATTAGGTATTCTTCTCTGGTCCTTTTTCAGCACAAAGGCTCACTTGAAGTCCTATACAATATTCACAGTCCACCCACACATGTTTAAAAGTGTATTTGCAGAGCTGGAAGTTACCCTGACAAGATCAGATGCATCTGAGTAGTATGTGCTTGTTAAACTAGCTTAGTGCCACCAAAATGAAAAAAGGGATTTAACCAAAGATAGATCAATTTATCACCAACCTCAATAAAAGTGTCTTGGTGACTGAAATCTAATAGTGCTAGCGCTCTACACTGAACTCAAGAGTACATGCAGCAAAGGGGTGGGACTGTTCCTTCCTGCTCCCTGAAACAGCAATTTTCTGCACAGAATATAACATAGAATATCCAAGTCTTTTCCAGTTTCATTCTTGTTCACAAACCCAGCTGGATGGTAGGAAAAACAAACTTGAAAACAAATTAAGTGTTTCTACCTGCAGCTTGTAATCACTAAAGCAGTTCTGATTAATGCAGTTGAATTAAGAGTGGACCCGATCCTGCAGGAGATGGAAAGGGTTTAGCCACAGGGACCCGGCCGTGGAGCTGAGTCCCGGGGACCAGCGGTGCCCGCGGACACCTCACTGAGACTTTATTCCCAAACTTCAGGGAGAGCTTACGAAGCTCAGAGGAGCGTTCAAATGTAACCCGCCTCCTCCCCCTTTAAACTGAGCACGTTTTCTATTTCTGGAGCTCCCTGGCTGTGCACCAGCTGCGAACAGGCCCTTTCCCCCGGAGCTGTCTGTGCTCTGCGAGCCGGTGCCCGGCACTCCCGGGGCTGCGGCTCCGCTCCAGCCCCGCCGGGGGGTCAGCGGGGCAGTGCCCGGTCCCCCCCTGCTGTCCCTCTGGGCACAGCACCACCCACAGCCCCCTGGAGCCCCGGGCCCGCCGGGCAGCGCTGGGCCGGGCCGGGATGGGATGGGCTGGGGTGGGGTGGGACCGGGCCGGGCCGCGCTGCGCCCAGAG